>JAXQGN010000104.1:0-68135 GCA_037039805.1 Irpex sp. M6601 | reverse complement strand
GAGCCGGTTGCGTGTTTCAGCAAAGTCCGACTATGTGTGTGTTTGGCGAAGGGGGTCTATCGTTTTGAATCTGGCTGGAAGTTCATTATTCTGCCTTGAGACCAGAATTCCCGCGGGATTGAGCGTTTTAAACCAACTAGTCTACTTCAAGTTCCGGGTCACGCCCTGACACAGTTACCCTGCTCGCCTTCTGTTTCCACCTCATTCGGGAACCACCATGGTGGACTCTGACTTTGAAGAAAACTCTGAGAGCTATGCACAAGCTACTCCAGCGTCGGAGAGAACGCCGCAATACAATGGCCCAGCGAGTCTGGTACGCGGAGCTCTGAAAGCTCCTAGGTCTACAATAATATCCGCTCGTCACTTGTTCGGTACGCAGAGATCGGTGGATTTATCCTCACTCTGATGGCCTTTGAAACTCTAGAGCAGTTGCATGAGAACGACATCTCTTTGGACGCCAACTACCAGCGAGGTAAGAGGATAAGTTGACAATGAGAAGGATGAGACGCTGACTAACGTTTACAGATGTTGTGTGGCCTATATCCAAGCAGATGGGTGAGTGCATCCTGTTATCAAGGGTGCACTAGCAGTTATCCTCAGAGTGTCTTGTGTTACACCAGCCCTCATTGACTCCATGATGCACAATTTTTACATCCCACCGGTCATTTTCTGTGAGTCTTTCGATCTTTGTCCCTGCCCGCGCCACTAACAGTTACCCAGCTGCAACAGAAGCGCCAGATGGGTCCGTAACTCGAGTCTGTATCGATGGAAAGCAGCGTTTGATGTCGATATGGAGGTGCGCGCTCGTCATTCCTAGTGATGATGCAGTTGGATAAATCAGTAATCGGGGTGTGCTTCTGCAATGTCAACAGGTTCATGGATGGACTTGTACGCCACATTTCATGTTCCCTGTATCATCTGTTCTGTGCTTACCTATTTGTAGATCCCCTGTAGTGTCGTTTTCCCGGTTTTTTTTTGTACAATTACTAACACGGAAAGTGTCACAGATAAGGACCCGTAGGTATTTCGCTGCTAATTGACATGGTTACACCGTTCATCTCCGAATAGGACTTCAGGAAAACAATACTTCTTCTGTGAACTGGTTGGTCGACAGGAAAAGGGAGAGCTTCTGCCCGCGAAAGACCGCAAGATTTTCGAGAGCAAACAAATTGTATGTCTTATGCTCAGTGTGCCGCTTGCAGCACTGTCTCATGGTGTGTACAGGCCTGCATGGAGTACGAGGATCTGTCAGAGGCCAATCAGAGGGAAGTATTCCAGGTGAGTTACTTCTTGGTTGAACTTATTCATCAGGCTCATAGTTCATAGCGCTTGCAACTTGGAATGCCCCTCACAACTGCAGGTAAGTGTCAGAACGAGTTATCATCTGTAGCTTGCTCACAGGTAATTTTCAGAAAGATTACAGGCAGTTCAGAGCGACACTGCCGTTCCTCTACGTGGCCACTCGTACCGCAGTCGCACGCCGATGTCTTCCTTTCTCAGTGAAACCCCTTTGCATGCGCTTGGGCCTCCTTCTATTCCCACATCCTCCTTCCTCTCCCCACCACCGGGGTCTGGTGTTGTCACAGACCGTCTGGCTGCGCTTAGGAAGGCAAAGGCAAACGCTCAGGCATCCATATACCAGTCTTCACAACGGCAGGCGCAGCTGCCTAGTATACACGCACCTGTTCCCCATGCTATGCCTTCAACAAACAGCTTTGATTTGCAAGGTATGTCTCGCTTTCGCAGTGCTTATTACAGTCGCTGAATAGTTTCTAAGGCGTAAATCTATCGTCCGCTACTGGGCACTCATTTTTGAGCATTGGCCAATATGATTGCGGTATGGATGATGTGGAGGGAAGGGATACATGACGGTAGATAACTAGGGATTTTTTGGGATGTTACGGAAGCACATAAGTGTTGAATTCTTCAGTCGTTCTCCGGCAAATAAGGATTCCTTGAGTTGCGTCGATATGCACTGGCAAGCTGTAGGCATGGACAAACAAGACAATACATGTTATCCGCTACTGCAGTATACCATCCAATCATTGATTCGCTGTTTTTGCGGAAAAAAAACAATGATATCGGTGCATGATCTCTAGACAAGCACTATGTAAGCTAATATAAACTCACAGAAGTGAACACTTAAACTTGAAGCCATTGCGGAATGGCGTGAGTATCAAGTGTAGTCTACTAACAAGCTTAAGAGGCCTAACTCAGATAAATGTACTTCAGTGCCTGATATTACTATAGTGAAGTTAGGCAACGGACTGCCATATACATAGACTGAGCCAATTAGAAGCGTGTCAAAAGATTACGATGTCAATGTTTACACCAACTACTATCAAACAAACTTACCGCTGGTACTTAGGATATTGATCAGAAACAGAGGGCTGCCGCCTCGCTACGCCCCAGATCCGGTCCTCGTCGTAAAGAACCCAGAGGAACAGAAGGGACTAAGTTCAAGAGAATCGATGAAATCCAGTCACCACTGGGCAGTACAGCAAGTGACGATGTGCGGGTTATGCTAAAACACTGGCAGGAATTTGGGCGCATGATTCAGAATAAGCATTGTTCAACTTGACGAATCGCTGTCGACTCTCAGCTAAACATGTATCGCACTTCTTGTGATGGTCGTACCGTTAGCATTCCGCGTCGGTCTCGGAAGCCTCGAAGCCTCAGAGATCAGGAGTTCCTAGTTGAATATCTTCCTGTTGGGATAGTAACCGCGGAAGAGTTCTAACTCTGTGCACTTGAGTCAATTCAAGCCAGCAAAGAAATACATAGATACGTACTGATCTAGCAGACACAAGCATGGGTGAGGATGTCCTCCTCGGGGGGCGGCGGTGCCGACCATGGAGCTATTCGTCTGATTAGATCCACTAAAGCAGATTGTCTATGTAAAGCAGGACGCACCTGAGGAACGAGAGCAGTGCAAAGACGACGCCTGCAAGTTCAACGTCGATAGCCTGAGTGTTATCTTGACCCTTCGATAGACGGGAAAGTACGCGACCTAGCCATATAGTACGACTCGGAAGATGAAGGGTTGAAGACAGAGGGCGTAACATTCCCATAGGCGGTGTATCGAAGAAGGCTATCGAGGAATGCAACACTCGTGATAAGACAATTTGAACACGTTGAATCCGGCGTTCACTGCAGTGATACTAGTTGAGCGAACGATTGAAGGACCTTGATCCAGTATGCGGAGCCTGAGGGAAATTCAACACGTACCAGATATGGAAGGCGCCGGTTGCGCTGGCAGGAACACTTACAAATCGAATCAGGCACGGGGCTTGCCACAGCCTGGCACTCAGTACTCAGTACTCAGTAAGGCTCAGCACTCACTGTAGTACTCACTGATTGTGCTCGCAAGTTGCGACAAGCATCCGGACTGCCGTCAAAGCGAATATAGCAGCATTTTGCTCTTTGTGGTATGTGAGTTGTCCCTGTGCCTAAGTACACTCTCGCTGCTCACTGCGCCCGGGCCGGCGGTCACGCTCGCGCTTACAGCATTACTACCGCGTAATCGGGGTGTTCGGAAAGTACAGTAAGTTCGTCCCTTAGATTCCGTGATGCCTGTTGCTGTCAGACGCGTCTGACACAAGATTCTGAGCCCCGCAGGTTGAACGTGTCTACGTGTCTACTCTGCCTTGGTGCCACAACTTCAAGCTGACGCTTGCGCTTCGAAAGCTTCCTCAACTGTTCCACAAGTCTCGCACAAACATGGATTCCGATAGTGAAGAAGAAATCCCTCTGTTGCAAGCTAAGGTGAGCACGTTTCGATAATGCACCGCATCAACTCACCATGCCTTAGCTTAGAAGTGAAGGCCGACCTCTCCTGGAGGCTGCTCTTAGTAGGGCAATCGAAGACACGTAAGTAAATCATTATTCTATTGCTTTTTCACATGGCTGATGCTTTCCCCATTGTAAGCATGCCTAAGTCAGGAGAATTCGTTCACAAGACTGCAGGGTGTCTTCAGCAGTGGGCATTAGCGCATCTCCTGGAGGAGAGTGAGGAAGATACATGTGAAGATCCGCTCATTGACACGAAATACCTTGAGCTTGCGCGCATGCGCTGGCACTCACTCACCCCCGGACGCTTCAAGAACGAGGCGAAGAATCCTCAAGCTCTTTCTGCCCCTGATGATGGAATTGAGAGTGCCACACTACTCCACTATGAGACATACCTGTGAGTCAAGCACCGCATAAGTTCCCGTCCCAAGTACTTACAGAACTGAAGTCCTGGCGCTGCGAATCATCCCGGCAAAAGGAGTGCGATAGCAACGCCGGCAGAAGACACTCCTTCAAAGGTACAAATTGTATCACGGTACCGGTAAGTGTTAAATGTGCTTGTTGCTACTGGTAAAACATTGTTAACTAGATACATTGCGATGTACATTCAAGGTCTAAGCATAAAGCTAAACAGATGCAGCGGGGAGCCACACGTAAGCCAATTCGATACGATGCACAACACTCAATCGTTCTGCGGGCTCAGAGCTGGGATGTGACTCAGGCTCCTATGAGCTCGCAGAACTGGCAGGGTCAAGACGCCAAGAAGCTGGAGAGGCAGAGAATCAAGGCGGCACTAGAACGTAAGAGCGCAGAGTTAATGATGACGCTCGCCAAGTTCGTTCTTGTGTGGTATGATGACCAGTAAGCCCGTGTTCAGCTATAAAGCTTGGTCGCAGAATCTCGCTAACATGCATGATAGCGCTCGTGGTCCAACTCGTATTGTGGACAGTCAGGGCCGCTTGTTCATTTTCCGTTCACGAGTTACCCAATGGCAGAAAGATTGTTTACCTCAGCTCGCAGCTGCCATCCAACGTTTTGCAGAGGCAACTCAACAAACCGTCCAGGATCGGGAGAAGAATAGAAGGGGCATGCATGAGTTTTGCATTGCTGGTCATGATCGGCAGAGGAAGACGGTTGGATATCCCAATTAAAGTCTCCTTTCCCTACTTACCAATGGCCACAGATACCGACCATCTCCAGTTGGCAGACACAGGAAGGCCATGAAGAGGCATTGGACGAGCTATTTCAGGACCCGGCTATGTGTAAAATCAAGTATGTTTTAATCCCTCCTTTAAATTTGACATGATAGCATCAATCGTAAATTTACCAGTGTCTGCGCTTCAAGCCTGGTAAGGGAGCATTTCCCTTCTGCCGCTGACCGTATGGAGAGGTGTGCAGGGTCTATCAAGAAGAAATATGACATCAGTACAGGACGCTTCGGCTTGTTCTTCAACTTCTGCATCAACTCTCCGGTCTTCAAGGAGCTCCAATTTGATGTCTTTACCCTACCACACAGTGACGCCAAGAACGGAGCCTTGCTGGTGTGTGTGGTTATGGTCTACTACTTCGGCAATTGTGAGTATCTGCCTTGTTAAGCTAAGGCAGAACTGACCTTATTTCTAGGCAAGACAAATGCAGATGAGCGCATCTGGCTGGTCTTCTGGGAAGCTGGGATTATTGTCCAGATCCCCGCAGGGACCTTCATCATCTATCCCAGTGCCTTGCTTCTTCATTTCAACGTTGATATCAATGGTAAGCTTTATATTTTGTCTAATCACTAATAAGTGTTTGAACTCATATTCTCATATAATACAGACGTCCTTGTGATGACCAAAGATGGAAGCAGGCCAACGAAAGAGAACAGCATCCCTTTCTGCCCTTCAAATGAGGCAAACGGAGGCAGGGGGAGTATAGTCTGGTTCACCCAGGCCAGCATGCTTCAGAGTGGGGAATTGCCTACCGACACAGTTTCTCAGGCGAAGGAGCTGAACAAGAAGGCCAAACGCAGAGGTGCAGCCTTAATCGATACAGCTTATGATGCGCAGAAGGCTCTTGAAAATGGAATGTTTACATTCAATGCTACGCCGTCTTCGTCAGCTAGTTGAAGTCTCTATCCAGCCAGTGTATGTAAAACGAATTCGAATATCATTTTGATATTTTGCGGTATCTACTACAAGCTCTCTTTTGTGATGTTCGTCAGAAGCAGTAGTACTACAGTGAATGGAACAAGAAGTTAAGGATGAATACAGCTATGGCGAGTCAGGCATGTGTGGAGCCTGAGGGTTGGCAAGGACGTGGAAAGGCGAGGAAAGCTACGAGGAAAGCCCAAGTCAGGGCATGGGCTCTATACCTTGGTCGCCTTACCTTTCCACACTTTGAGGGCAAGTATATTTCCTCCTCGAGTTTACAGGCATGGTACCGGTTGCAGCACCACCAACCTGTGGGAACGAAGATTAAATATTAATGACCAGTTTCATTTTGGAGAGCATTCACTACTACCTGGGAATATTAATTTAAGAATACTGCGTATCGACGGGAGCGTGGATGGCGGATATATATGTGGCTCAATCTAGTCAAAGGGCGGGAGGATCGTCGGTGGAAGCACTTGATCGCGCCCGTCGTCAGTTGTTGGTTTCCAGTGCGCCGCATTGCCCACCACCGACCCTCGCACATACCGGGTCACCAACCGCCAGTGATCCTCGGTGGCCATCTACCTAGCGTCCGATGACGTTCGATGGATGTCAATGACGTCAATGGCCTACCGTGAGTATACTTGCACCTCATGCTCGGCGATGACTTCCATTGGTGACTGGCATGGATATCGGCGTGGCCCACTGGGAGACAGTGACTATCGGGGGTGACATCTGCGGGCTGTCGATGTGAGATGGTGGTCGACAACGTGGGACAACGGTAAGCTGACAACGTCCACCACTGCAGCTGTCCGCTGGTAGTGTTCAATATGTATACTCTGTCTATCGCTTTCACAACCTCATTTCTAGACACGACCAGAAGCTTGTTTATAGCGGCTTCCGCTAGTGGCCAGTGGTGCGCACTGTCTCAGTGTCCGGCACTTGTCAGTGGGGCTTGGGGGCACTGGCGGCCGATGGCCTTTATTGATCATTGTTGTCAAAAACGGCCATTGTAGATAGTTGCCTTTTCGGGCCGGTAGTGCGAGCACAGCCTCCGCCCAGGTCGCTTGCGCGACCTCTCTTTCTTTCTTCTTTCCTCAGTCGTTTCGCTCCATCGCAGCTCGACTGAGGTATGTTATTATATTGTTTCTTTTACTTTCAATACTCATATACATTAGTAGACGCGTCGTCGCGTCGTTTACAGTTGTTCGCTTTCACGAAAATTGTGCGATCAACGGTCATTGTCAGGCACCGCCGCTCACCGACGCCCGACAATGGTCATCTCAGATGAAACATGTTTATTGAGATACATATATATATATATATACACAGGACACCATCAGACACAGCTCTATTATAGTAAGTATCCTTTTCTGTCGAGTTTAGACATGTACAGCAGGCTCTAGTGATGCCATAGTTCAGTTCTGAACCGAGGTCCGGACCCCGAACCGCTGAACCGAACCGTCGGTCTGGTCACGTTCAGTACCAGTCCCGTTCAACGTACTCGAAGGTGAGTTTGGTTCTGGTTCGGTGGACACTCTTATATGTGAGCCAGTTCTGAACTGGTTTGAACCACCAGAACCAATTGTGGGCAGCTTACTTTGAGTGACGTCATGCGGCTGGCATTTCCTGGGAAACACAGCCCTATGACATCACCCGTGATTACAGCTAGCACAGCCCCATCGTGCTTCACTTCCACGTCGATGGTCATCTTATTCCCGACGCCTGCAGCTGTCCGAACATAAATGCATAACCATGTGGCCCATAACTAACGAACGTGAAATGAGCACAAGCTGCTCTGATAGGCAAGCTTGCGGTATGTATACTAAATCTGCTTCTTCGCTCGTACCATCTTATACCAGAAGTGACTCACTGCGTGCATGTTCATCTCTCTAGGACCGTCGTTTCCGACAATGGTTACTTGCTGGAAGCCAAGGGAACATGTTGACTGCGTCGGGTTCATAGTTCCGATTGTGTGCACGTCTTGTTTGGAAGTATTGCCTGAAAGGGCAATGCTCCCAAACATACTCCCGTCGGTCCCTGATCGGTCGTCTTGTCAATTTCTTCGTTGTTTTGCTCTTCATCGTATTTTCCGCTGATAATGGTTTCAGAGAAGAGTCTAGAACTATGTGACATGTGCATACAGTATGACCGCAAACCCTCCAGGCCATATAAATAAGGCAAGTGCGGTCATCTTCAGGTCGGGCATAATTCTGACTGCGCTTTTTATAGCTCAACTACTGTATACAAGTTCGCCCAAGTATGACTGACGAGCAAACCGCTGCAGACTCTCGCGGGTGTGCCATTGATGCCGATGACAGGCTGAAGGAGACTGACGAAATTGACTTCTATGACTCTGAGTCTGATCTTACTCCCCTCCAGAAGGCGCCGCGTGCAGGTACGTACTATGAAATTCTAACTAATTCGCCCTCACAGTCCTCAACTTTAGACCCAGCTATCAACGACGGTGCTCGTCCATTGCGTACATCACGGCCGACGTGGAAGCATGCAGGCAAGGTCCGTTGGAGCCAATCACCAAGTACTTCCCTCCCACATCTACAACCACAGCAAAGAAAACTACGTCTACTGACCGGAGTGGTGACAAGAACTCACGAAAGAAGTCTCAGGTCGGACGTCCCAAGCCCAACTCACCCAACGCGGCGCCTGCCGGACCAGCTGCTGTTTCCGATGGAGAGCAGTTTCAGCCTTCGAGCATGGAGAGTTCTGATGAAGACGACGAAGCTCCTGCAGTCAGCAGCGACGAAGAGGTTATCCTCGAAAAGGCGTGTGGGATGTTTACTACGAATTTATTTGAACAGCTGAAAAGAAACTTGCGCAGCCAAAAAAGAAGCGAAAAACCCAGCAAGTGAAACGCACGCACAAGCGCAAATCCATATCTAGCTATAAAAGATCACTATATTAGTGCCTCTCTCCAAGCTTCAAGTCATCCTAGGTGGGAGCTGAAGTCGAGAATCTTAAGCTTCTTGCCTATCAAAGTTAATCATGGGAGTGCAAACACAGCGACCCTGATTCTGCGAGTTGTCGATCGCTACGGCATCCGTAGGAAGGTATGTTCTAGCGGTCTCTGTGTAGCATATGAGCGCAGGCTAATCATTCTATAAAGTTGGGGTGGATCACTTCGGATAACGTGCGTGTGAACGACAAGTGTATGAGCATTCTCCAGCGCTGTCTCCAAGATCCAACGTGTATCGCCGAGTCGCTTCTGAGCGCCGTGCTCGGTGCATTGAGCATATCGTGCAGATCTGTGCAAGAGATGTCGTTACAACTGTTTGTCCAACTCCAACTCAGTTCAAGAAGGCGCAGCAGTCATCGGACGAAGATATCAACGGGGACAACAGCTTTGATGAGAGTGAAGATGACAATGGGGACCCAGAAGAACCTGCGAGTTTCGAGCCCAGTGACCCTCTCGGAAAACTTCTCGCTCTTATCAATCAGGTATGCATATTTGTGAAATGTTGATACGATCCCTTACAACCATTTTCAGATACGTGCGTCTCCCCAGGCTCGAGCTTATTTCGAGACAACTTGCGCAGAAGAGGGTCTCAAGACGTTACAACTTCTGAAGTGGGTTTGCACCCGATGGGGTTCGATGTATGATCTTCTTGACCTCGCGATTACTCTACGAAAGGTGTGCGGTTTCTTCTTATACAGATTAGCTATCTGTAGGCCTCTAGTATTGTCTGGCCTTCAATCGTGTAGGGTATCAACAAATTCTGCCGGAACGCCGCTGAGCACTGTTTAGCAAGCTGAGTTCGAAGGCGATTGTTCAAGTCTTTCTGTAATCCTGCAAGAGACGAGACGTGTTGGCTACTAAGGAGAAAATCGACATGGACCGCCATAACATTTCGGAGACTTGTCCAATCGACTCATTTCTTCAGCACTTCAACCCTTAACTGACTTCGCTGTGGCTTAGCTCTTGCTTTGTCAAGTGCGTGTGCGTCAAACGCAACCTCGGGATCGCAGTCCTCAGTGACGACAAACTTGAATGCTGCTGCGGTTCCGCTATCCATGATATCGGTTTCGCCCATCTCGACATCGTACACACGACGCTGGGGGTTGATGTTGTCGTAGGCAAATAAAAAGTTCCTAAGAGCAGCCGATATGCGAATGGAGGTCTGCGCGGATTCAGTAAGCTGCCGCAGAACCTTGCGAACCGTGTATGATGAAACGGAGAGGCCAATCCTTCCAAGCACATCTTATATGTGCCGCGATGCTGAGTTAGCAAAAAGCGACACCCCGATATATAAGTTTCTGGAACGCCGTGAAGCGTAGATTCCGAGCGTTCAAAGGCATCATGAGAGCCGGCATCATTATCCAATAGCAGTGCGTGCTACATGAACTGGCAGCTAACATCAACTTACAATTAATCGATCTCTGCTGACTATTTGTTTGATGATCTTCACCAAGTGCCAAGACTGTAGTTGGTGCACTACTGCCGGAGTCAGGGCTGGAATTCGATGGTCCATCTTCGCGAGAAGTGTTGGAGGAACGGCGAAGTGCTGCGGGAATAGCTACCGCTTGAAGAAGCCGAAAGCAAGTCGTCCCCACATTACGAACGGTCTCTGCGATTTTCTTAACCTGTAGCAGAGTCCCATGTCATTATCTCAGACAAACACAAGCCTCCAGTGCTAAAGCTCTGCACGGGTACGGGTTACCTGTGAATCGTCGCAGGTGGCTCCGTGCGGTTACCTATGGGTGTCTAAACCTGAAGGTCATAGATACCTAAGGCATAAGTCAAGCAAGAGTGCAGGTCAGGCAGTATTGAAGTTGATGCATGGGTCAACGTATAATAATATCAATTTAGTTACATTTTAGTCATTTACATCAATAACAATCTGTGCAGCATCTACGAGGGGCTCTTTCCTCTTTTTAGGAGGCTTATACTTGTCCCTGAATACCTCCAAGTTATGTTCCTCCGGGATAAGGCCCGACATCGAGGCCCATGAGCTGCGCGTGTTGACTCGTCACCTCCACCAAGTAAAGCCAATTTCTCTGCCTTCTTATAGGCCTTATCCATGATTACATCATAGTCTTCGGTGCAGCCAGAAGCTGGAAACAAAGCCTGAGTGCGCAAGAGACCTTGATTTAGGTGCGCGTGTCGAACCGAATTTAAACAGTTCGACGAGGAAGCGGCCTAACTTGAAGGACTTGAAGCCCTGCGTCTTGATGGCATTAGTACAGGACGTAGTCGAATGGTTGGCTGCTAGCGGCGGCGGGTACAGGTTCTGCGTCAAACGCTTGAACTTGAATATCATGTATTTGTGTGTCGTGCGACTCGAAGTTGACGTGGAAAGTCGAATACATGACGCGAACGTGGAACCGATAACACTATTATACAGCAGCAAGCGTCTCATATTTTACGAGCGCTGTGTCCAAAAATGGTGCGGTCGTCCAGATTGGGGACTTCTCGATAAGTGGGGCGTCAAAGCTCAGACATATAAACCCAGACCAGAACGACCACCTCCCGCCGGTTCTTTTCTTGCCTTATTCCTTCCCTTCATCACCGTCTTACCTTCATGAATGACGATTCTGATTCCGACATTGAGTTTATGGGCTCAAGCTTTAGGGTGCGAGGCGGCGGTCACATACAAGGAGCACGAAGGGCACCGTTCACTGCGTCGGCCGATGTCATAGAGATCTTCTCTGACGACGAGGAAAATCGACGCCAAGCAGGGCCCGCAGTGCAGCGTAGACTAGCTGAGAGGCCCCATAATCCGCTCTTTCTGTCCGACAGCGAAGACGCTGGCAATGAGAAACGAGTCGCGCCACCCGTGCCGTCGACCGAAGGCGTGCAGGAACGCATTGACCGTTATGTAGTGAAGGTACTCGATATTATTCCGGACGTCGATCTCGCATATGTCACTGGTCTTGTGCAGAAGGGTGAGGGAGACGTCGTCGGGCAAGTAGTCAACCTCCTACTGGAGAACCCTGACTACCCGAAGGTGCAGAACAAAGGAAAGGGTAAGAGGAAGAAGGACGACGAGCGTGTAGAAGGGTGCCCAGGTGCATCGAAAGCGGTGAAGATCGACTACGCCAGTAAAGACAGACGACGTATGGGTGGGCCATCATACCATGAACTCGCCATCGTAAATCACAGCAATAAACTGAAGAGATGCTTCGCCAGCTGACAGAGTTTCCAGGAGCAACTACGTGCTAGCTTCCCTTGCACTCCAATGGCGCATATCCGACGGACTTTCACTCAGCACAATGCGTTCTACGCCCCGACCTACCTCGCCCTGGAAGCGGAACTTCGCAGTGGCCAGCTTCCGTACCAACGTCTTACCAGTGGTTCGGCGTCATCTCGAGCCAGAGCGAAGGGCAAACAGGCTGACCGCGTAGACGAAGAGCTGGAGAAGGAGAAGCGTTGGATTATTGACAAGGCTGAGATGGATACGGTCGCTCGGGATGAACAGCTGACGGAACAGGTCCAGGATGCCGATGACTGTCGAATAGAGTGCGGGTGCTGCTTTTCCGAGTACTCTCTCGTAAGTTGCTTCCCCCTTTTATTCCAGCATATATTGACGACGATATGGATCTCAGCGGAAGATGATCCAATGTCCCGACGCTCATATTTTTTGTAGAGATTGCATGACTCACTACTCAGAGACCAAACTCGGAGAACACGACATAAGCATCATCTGTATGGACCAATCCGGATGCAAGCTCGCCTTCTACGAAGATGAGCTGAAGAAGTTTCTACCGGAGAAGTTACTCGAACTGTATTATCGTGTGAAGCAAAGGAAGGAGATCGAGGCCGCCGGTGTCGAGAACCTGGAAGAATGTCCGTTCTGCGATTATAAGGTGATCATCGAGAACCCCCACGAGAAGCTGTTCAGATGCGCGAGGGATGACTGTGGTGTTGTCAGCTGCCGGGCGTGCAAGAAACCTGTATGTTAGGTTCGTGTGCGTATGTGTGCGGTGTGCATGCTGAATTACGTATCAGGACCATCTGCCAAAGGGCTGTCAAGGTAACGTTTCAAGCGTCGTATTGCTCTTTTCTCGGTCTAACTGGTTGTGTCGTTGCACAGAGGCCGAAAGCGACAAGACATTGCATGCTAGACATGCCGTCGAGGAAGCCATGAGTGAGCGATAGACTCTTGATAGACAACCCTCTGACAATTTTGGATAGCACGAGCGCTGTTAAGGAACTGTCCACGCTGCAGTAAAGGTCAGTAAACAAACATCAATTCTCTTCTTCTGTGGCGGCGACTTACATACAAGCTATTCCTTATAGCCTTCATGAAAGAGGCTGGCGTACGTACCTTCCTTCGTTAGACTTACTATCATTGACACGTCTGCATCCGATTTTAGTGCAACAAGATGACCTGTCCCAACTGCAAGACCTTATCCTGTTACATCTGTCGCAAGATCATCAAGGGGTACAACCACTTCAACCAGGTTCGTCACGGTCTCCATACGCAGTCGGCCCGGCGTGGCTAATACACTCCGCGACTGTAGATGCCAGGCAATAATGCAATCACAGATCCCAATAAGTGTTTGTTGTGGGACCAAGTTAACATCGAACAGCAACATGCTGATGAGGTTCGTAAGAGCAGCCTCGGTGCCGTCAACACTCGCTACTCTGCACATATTGACAAGACATCTGCCTCATCAACAGGTGGCCTCTGCAGCCAAGAAAGCTCTCGAGGAGATGAAACGCACCAATCCTGGAGTGGAGGAAAAGGAGCTTCATGTCGAACTGCCGAACGCCGTCGCAGGCCCCTCGAACATCGTAGCCCGTCCGGGAGCGCAAGTCGTCGGTGGTGGTGCTGCAGTCGTACGCGGCGGCGGGGCTCATCATGTACATGTGCACCACCACGCCGCACCGGCACTGGCGGTTGGGCCGGCCCGCCACGGATTCAACGCCCAAGTCGATCAACAACGGCTGCTGGCCCTCAGACAGAAGTTCGAGAGGGAGAGACAGCGCGTCCGGGCTCGGCATGCCCAGGAGCAGGCGCAAGCTCAGGCCGCACAAGCTCAGCGGCCATAGGAGCGTCGCCTCTGAGGCCTGAGGGCGGACGTTGGGCGCCCTCCCACCGCACCTGCCCCCGTCGCTCAGCAACCTGGGTATGTGTCTCATATCAATGGATAGCCTGTGATGCCGCGAGAGGTACTTAGCAGGGCGAATACAGAAATCCACAGGGAAGAATACAGGTCTTCTCGAAAGCGGAATGCAGGAGTTTCCGACATACATGTATAATTATAAGAGTTTAGAGATTCCCGAACGGACGAATATCAGAATACAGACATATATATAAGAACGGGAATCCGGATTTACAAAGACAGGATTACCTCAGCTTTTTTCGGTGAGAAATACGTCTGAAAAAGGACGCCTTTTTCTTCTAGAAAAACACGTGGGAAATAGATCCTGTATTTACGAGCCCTTTTTCTCGAGGAAAGATGTCATCAAAAACGTGGAAAAACCCGGCAGAAAAATGCCGACGATTGCCGTGGCAAAAGCGATCGAAAAAGGTAAGGAAGATGTCAGGAAAAATGTCAAGAAAATTCAGTGGCAAAAGAAGTTGTATTTCTCACAGTTTTCTGGAGGACAAATACATTGGAATTGTGCTGTATATTTCAGTCGGAAAAGTGGGGAAAAATAGCTACCGTTTTTCACTCCATATGTTGAGATATTTCGGAGGGAAATATGGCGCTGGTTACGCAGTGCCACCATGAACTTGCTCTCAACCATATCCGTACACACCTCTCCCTATCGTTTCATTGCTTAATTTCGTAGTCTAGACAATGGAGAGCTCAATAACTGCACCCCAAGCAACACGACCTAACCTCGAACGTACTCACTCGGGGAACAGGACTTCGTCGAGAGGGGACAAGGCCGACGCGGGAAAGCCATCAACTACGATATCCCAATCTGTACGCATTAGTCTCTCGCCCAATTCATTGCATGGCTAAGTTGGTGCAAAGTAGGCTTTGGCAGCACAAAGGGCGACGAAGTACAAGGAAAAGTACGCGTAACATTCGGTTTGTTGATACAGTCGCGCTTAGCAGCCGTTACGGACAGGTTCCTTGCTATGAAGGAGAAGTACGAACAAGTTAACGCGGTGAGTACGTGTAGTGAACTCATTATACACTATATGCTTATTGTATGAGATTACAGACCCATACACAATACGAGCGCGAGCTTGCTCAGGCAGCTGAGAAGATGCGTAACCTCCAAAACGAGTGCAAGTGCGTCGCCAAGTCCTTTTCTCCTCCAGTCTACTCATCACCCCAACCTCAACTCCATCCAGCCTCCTACTAGACGCAGTCGATATTGCAGTACCAGGCCAGCCAACTCTCATACACTACCTGCAACACGACCCCGTCCCAATCCACTATACCACTGCGAGCGTTCCAGTAGCACCGGAGGTCATACCAGTGCCGATCCCAGTGCAGGTACCGATGCCAATGCAGGTGCCAATCCCGCAGCAACCACATCCGATGCCAATGGTCGAGCCTATACAGTTCATCCCTCATCAACCGCCGAATGCGAATGGTACGAATGGTCACATATGATGTTCGTCTTGTCATTATAACCCCGAGTCCTCGCTGTAACTATGTACATTTGGTGAGTTTTGTCCACGAGAAATTAATCTGTGTACTGAAGAACGTTGTATACCATCAGCTAGCTTGCTATCTATCCCAATAATAATGTTTTGGTGTTCTGTTGACTTGGCGTCATCTAGATAAAATTGGTCATAGTCAGAACACATACATCACTATGGATTATGCCATATCGTCACAGGCGATTGTCATGAGGCACGCTCACCTATCCTATTATCTATGCTCACCCTGTAGAGTGAGTGAGCGTTGTTCGACGCGCTCGCCACCCCGAATCGAGCAGTCGCGCGGGCAGTGGCAGGATTGTTCTCTGCTTCCTGGGTGCGTACTTCTGGCCTCGACGATGCAATTTCTTAATTCATTCTACTATATATGTACAGATCGCGTGAGAATGCGAACGCGTTCCTTCTACAATGACGTCGTAGCCGTTATTCTCGATCTTCACTAACCGAACTTGTCAAATAGATTGAGGTCACTCGATTTGTGGCGAGTGGACGGCCGCTACGCATTCCTTAAAATAACAGCATAACATCGAAAATTGAAGGTGTTTTGGCCACTTCAGTAAGCAACGTTGTACACTCGGATACCAGACTCTCGTTGATCATGTTTATGCCACCGCTCAGGCCTCAGGCACCAGCTGTGATCTGGGCGGCCATCGAATTCACTGCGCTTGCGTAGTGGATGGATCATATCTCAATTGGTATTCGCAGGACTATGCACCCTGTAAGTGGTTCGGACTGTTGTATGCCGACTTGTTGGGAGATTCATCTCTTTTGCTTCCTATATGCGAGGGAGGAGAATTGGAATTGCCAGTCACGATATCCTCGCACATGCATACGAGTAGGACCTCAAGCATCAGGCCGCTGGTAATGGGAGGCTATCACGACTGGGTCTCTAATCCACGCTATCAGATATCAGATATTCGCTCTTGCGGTGCCGATTGGCATTTACTAGGACGCTCGTGCATAGCATATTGAAGTTCAGCTCCTCGAAGGACTGCAATCCGCAATCCACCAATCACAGTCCCCTTCCCGAAGCTCTATCCTTGCGGACCGCGCGCACCAGGGACCCAAATACACATATGTGCGTTTTGGGTAATTCATTCGGACTACTGAATCAGGACTATGCTGAATGTATCTTTCAGGGCTCTCTTGACATGTCTAGCTCATCAGGTCGCCCCACCCGCTTCTACCTCGACAGTGCTGTGAATAAATCGGCTCCGAGTCTGGGGGCTATATGCTGTTGGTTCTAATCTTGCAGTTGGTGCGTAGGCATTTGACTTGGTTTCTTCGTGAACACCCCCTAATAACAGCAGTGATCAGTGCGCCACTCACAACACAGCTTCGATCGCCATGCTCCGGACGTATGTATACAAGGCCTGCCAGCCGCATTGGGATTCGGAATGTAAGTGTCTATATCCTTGACAAATGTACACATATACGGATCTACGCTTACGGTCGCAAAGGAAACCGGCAGCTCACAGTGCGTTCTCGCCATTCGAAATACTCGCACATCAGTATCTGGAATGACGATGGACCTAACAGTCGCGCGCAGCATGTGCAATCCAAAGAATACGGAAGCTGTCTCGTCTTCCCTGGCGTTCTTGTGTTCAAACGGTGGGCGATCGAATCCTGTTAGCTATGAGTCTAGGGTTTCGTGCGTTTTCTGATTCTGCAAGTGACAGGTGTATAGTGTGGCCCATTGCGGCAGTCAAATGACCATGGTGATCGCAGCAACGGGCTCTAATGCTGAGGTCCGAACACGACAGTGTTCCTAAAGCCTATCATTTGCGATGGAATTCGGAGCGTGGGTGTCTATCCCTGACAAATTTGTTCGGGACAACATTGGCTTACCGCGCGTGCAGATTCTTAGAGTAACTACTTCCACGCTTGCAAGTACCGCTTGTCATGAGATCCCATACAGCTCATACTTCATCGCTAAAGCTGTAGGTAATGAATCAGTACGAGGGCGGACCTTTTGGACTTGTCAATCGCAAGAACCTCTATGGTGTAAGGTTCATAGGCACGTGTTCTTCTCCCGGATAACTTTACTCTCGGGGGTTTTCCGTCGTGTGGGTTTCGCTTGAGCTACCTCATTCTCGGACGGCGATGGTATGGGACATTGACAATCAAGAAAACGTGTCTTACCCTCCTTAATTCCGGCTACTTTCCCGCATAAATTTGCTCTCTTATTACATTCAGCTTACGTCTTAGTTGCCGCAATCTATCCTCCCAAGAGTGGGTCTGACTCAGACGCAAGGTGAGTACACCTCATCAGCATCAAGTTGCCACGCACTGGACTAACTCCGTCATTATAGTGTAATGGACTTAAGCTTTAGGGCCTGCGTGGCGCGTACATGCACATTACATGTTCCCTCACAATCTGTTTCAATGCACGGACGCTTAGTCGGTTCATGACAATCTCATCATGTTCCTACGCGTCAGTGGAATTCAAGGTGGTGCACCATGTGGTAATTGAGCGGTCGCTTGCCTCGGGTGTATATGCGACTATCAGACGAATTGTTAACTGGAGTATCCGATATTCAACTCTGTGCGTCTCATACTACTATTAGGGCGACTACATACAGATATTTGACTTATCGTTGCAGGGCCGCGACATAGTTTGCTGGACGACTGTACCCGACACAGTAATCGTGCTAAGAACACAGGAAACGTCTCTCTTTCCGCGCCCAGGATCGGACTGTGCGTGGTTTACCCATCGATTCCGAATACAAGGCTCTGAAATAAACTCAGCTAGACACGAGGTTCACTCATACATGCACGGGGCTTTTATTTATTACCTGTTTCGGTAAAACGTATCCCTATAGACAGACTGTCCTCCTTCGGCGGCTTACAACTTACCCAAGCCCGTACTCAACGAGTGGTACGGATCGAGTGGCGGCGGTACATGTGTATGATCGCATGTCACCTGCATGCAGTGGCACCTTTCGTGTTGTTGACCAATGGATGTCTTCATCTGTTCTGCTCGAAGCCAGTCAGGGGCAAAGGCACGTCATCATTCTACCCTTTTACTCTATACAAGGTGTGTTCACCCTTCCTGCATAAGACTGTAGCGATCGCCATCACAACAGAGGCCACAATCTAGATCAAGTTTCTCCCAACTCAGTGGCGCCCCTTTTAAACGACTGCTTTCTGTAGAAGCCGGCAGGCTTCATCCGAAGGGGGCGAGCGTCGGAAATCCTTGATTCGTCGAGTACAGAAGGCATAAAGCCTAGGATCCCAGCCACTCTCACCTGAATCTCCCCTCGCCCGAGACAGCATTCGCGCGCGTCGACTTCAACATCATGAATGCGCTCAAGAGCCTATTGACGCCGCTCACGAGCAGCACAAGCCCGATACATGATACGCTGGTAAGTGCTCGACAAGGCTCGCTTTCGCCCTTCGTGCGCTGAGAGCTCCTTCTCAGAAACTTGTAGTCATTGGGAGTACCGTTGAGACCGCTCGTCGGGCTTCCATGTCTGCGTGGAACGGTTTTGTGGATTGTGCGTGACCCCATGATATATCGAAGTCATTTCTGACGTGAGAGCCATTCATCAGCCTTCTTTCTTACTGCCCACTTTAGTCAAGAAGACTATCCCTATGACTGGTGAGTCGCATATAATGTAAGATACCCATTTATAACTGCTAATCTGCTTTATCAGGCTCATGCACTGGCTGTCTAAGGTAATTTGCGAGCAGAAGCGGATGCAACAGATGCCAGGCACGCTGATATGTCAATCCACAGCAACCTGCATGGGGTCGTAGTCGAGAGTTTGATATTACGACACGCTCAGTCAACGGCATATCTCAGAGCACGACAGGGGATTTGGTAGACGATGACGAAGAGGATAATGTGGAATTTTCAGCTGACAGCCATCGGCGTAAGCGTAAAGGTACGTCCCCATGAAGTTTTTGTATCCTGCTCTTGCTTACGTTCTATGTAGTGGCAATCATCCCTAGTGTCGGTACGTACACGATGACGAAAACTGTGACGACGTCCGTCTGCTCAACGATGCCTATACGTGCATTCAGATACCACCCATACCATCTATTATCGGGGACATTGGCTCAAAGTAAGCAAACTGTAGCATGTCTCGATGAGCGCCGTTAATCGTTGGCTTAGATTACTCGTAAAAGGCGAGCTCACGAGTACGGCTCCTGCAGCGAACTGACGATAAGGTTAGTAGAATAATACTAGTTTCGGAAATTGTAGTGGACTGACCCTGAGCGATAAATGCAGCGTGGTGGCGCGCAACAACGATATTTTGAAGAAGCTCGTACTAGAAGCCAAGCGTGAATACGAGAAGGATGCGATCCACCGCGTGCATATCTTCATGGCTGAAACGTTCGTCTACGCCCATTCACCTTAACTTCCACAGTTCTGACCAAGTAATACAGACCGTACGCGTGCTGGCGCTGGAGTGGTGCCCGCCAGAAGCGACCCATGAGTTCCATAGTTCTCGAGCCAGGCGTTAAGGACATGATCCTCGCTGACTGTAAGGATTTCCTTCAATCAGAAGACTGGTACGTTACTCTTCATATATCACAGCCACCTTTTCTTTCCTGATCGCGCCTCCCTCATTGTCAGGTATGCCGAGAGAGGTGTGTCAGAAACGCACTATTTCAGGGTCGTAGAGTTTCTAAAATAAACAGGAATTCCTTTTCGCCGAGGTTACTTGTTACACGGTGTACCGGGGAGGTGCGTTTGCCTGCATTTATCATCTCTCACCTCGGGTTCACACCAGCATGTCGATACAGCGGAAAAACATCACTGATACATAGCTTGGCCGGAGAGCTCGGGCTCGACATCTATGTTGTAAGCTTATCTTCCAAAGGGTGAGTCGTCGACCTGTCTCGGCAGTACTAAGACTGAATTGTGTATAGCATGAGTGATGATACACTAGCGAAGCTCATGGGGAATGTCCCGTCCAGGTATACAGTCTTTATAATCTGTACAGTATGAGCGCTAACAACTGTGGCGGATGTATAGATGTATTCTCCTTCTTGAAGATCTTGACGCTGCATTCACACGGGGTATCTCTCGTGATGAGAACTCTACTGGTGCACCAACCAGGAAAACTACTTCCAATACCCGAGAGAAAGATGATAGCAGTAAGGAAGACAACACTTCAACACTCACTCTGAGTGGTCTGTTAAACAGCTTGGACGGAGTCGCCGCGGCAGAAGGCCGGTAAGTAACGTCTGAACCATTTGTTGTAATACCGAAGTCACTAATACCGCGATACTCAAACATTAGCCTGCTGTTTGCCACCACTAATCACATCGAGCGACTTGACCCTGCACTCAGTCGACCGGGCCGCATGGACGTATGGGTGAACTTCAAAAACGCAACGAGATGGCAAGCAGAGGGCATATTCAAATGCTTTTTCCCGGCGGAGGTCGAGCAGCCGACTCAAGCCCCGCGTGACCCTCTTTCTCAGGACAATCTTCCTGGATCCGGACGCAAGAAGCGGTCTGCCATAATACCGCCCTTGTCCGAATCCGAGCTTAATATCCTTGCTAAGCGTTTTGCAGCGTCCATTCCAGAGGACGAATTCAGCGTAAGTCAAGTATTATGTCTCAGTGTGGCGTGAACTAACAATCACGTAGGTCGCCTCCCTTCAAGGGTACCTTCTCCGTAACAAGACTCGGCCACGAGAGTGCGTCGAAGAAGCTACATCATGGTGCGTGATACCTCGCTTCTCGGATCGTGGGATGTAGAGAGTAACGGATGTGCTTGTAGGGTCGTACAAGAGCGGGAGACTCGTGCTCGGCTGCAAAGGGAGAAAGAAGAGGTGGGCGCGCCATCTTCATGCCTTGCAATCACGTACAGGTTACTCACCAGATATCTACTGTAGCGCGAGGCTAAGGAAAAACAGGTTCGTGTAATTCACATCGTCATCACGAATTCGTCCTGATGAATTCCATCATAGGCGGCTCAGGCCAAGACTGAGGTAAGTTTTTTTTGTTGCTCTATGATCCGGGCACACACCTGACGTGATTCATTCTTAGACGGAACAGGTAAATCATCCACAGAAGTGAGTAGACCTTCATTATGGCTAAACGCGTAGCAGCAGACAGAAGCTTCAACGACAGCAGAGGTAAGTTTTAAACTTCTGCAAGTATGTTCTGAGTTTTGATACAACGAGTCCTAGACGGAGAAGACGTCCGGTTCTGACGAACTAGAAGCAGACGACGGCGGTGATTCAGAGGGAGAAGATTCGGCCACTGTATTCTCGACTGGTGCCACCGAAATCTGGGTCGACGTAGACGATACGCCCCAGTCGGGCTCCGCTGAGTGAACACCACCCCGACGCACGATTCCCCTTGACCCTGTTCGAAGTCTGTACGGCAGGTAATACACGGTAATACGTTAGCCTAACATCCACCATAGAGAAGTTTACGATAGCACGATCATCAGTATCACGTTAGTTTACATAGAGTAGTAGTCATCATGGGACCGGACTGAACAGTATTGTTGTTGTTTGTTGTATATTCATTCTGTACTCGGGTTCTACCAGTTATATGCAAGAGATTAAGTATATAGAAGTACCGTGCGACCGAACCGTAAGATCGTGACAACAAAACGACTGGAAAAACAGACAGACATTTCTCTAAAGACAGCGTATATGCAGGCATCCATATCCGTATGTATACTATTATACCTCAGGCTTCTCTACGTCGACTTTAAGGTTACCTCCGAGAGAGTTTTGAAAGCGTCCTTGTACGCGTCCAACAGCGCCTTCACCCTCGTGCGCTCCGCCACGAGAGCCTCATCCTCATTCAGCAACTCGCCAAACAAGTCAGGCTTGTACAGCGACGCGACGAGCCTGTTCTGCACATGCTGCGACGTGAAGTTCACGAGCAGGTGCATGATCGCTTTGGGGATGAGATCCTGGATCGTCTGGCGCACGATGTTGAAGTAGGACGCGATGAGCGAGCGTATGAGGTTCGTCTCCATCTCTTCCCGCATCGTCAGCTGAGGACCTCCGTCCGACGCCTGGAAAATATAACACAATAGATAAGCAAATGGCCAATGACAAAGAAACGGAGACGGAGGAGACGTGAGTTCCCGAACGAGTTTTCGTTCTGACGTGCATGAGTGATTCAATGTAAATGGACTTACGGCTTCTATATGCTTCCCCAAGCTCTTCATATCGAACGCCGCGTTGCTCCCCTCAATAGCCCGCTTCCCGGCCATCAAACCAGACCTCAACGCAAGGTCGTTACTACCGGAAACCTCACGCCCCACAGGCGATATCGACGTCTCCGTAGTGTTGCTCGCCCGTTCGATCGATGCACCAGACAGCGGTGCGGTGCCGTTCTGGCCAAAGAAGTAGGTCAGGAACGTCTCCTTGGCGGCACTGGAGCCGGCGGGTGGTTGAGGGACGACCTGTTTGTGGTGGTGATGGTGGTGCGGTTTGGGTGAGGTCGCTCGACGGGTGGACGCTGCTGATGGTCCTGAGGGGGTTGTACGGGCTCGTTCGTGTAGTGAGCCAGACACCGTGCGGCCTTCTCGGTTGCTGATACCGTTAGCACTTGCAGTATCGTCACTGGATTCAGCAATATCTTCTGACGCGTCAGACGAACCGTTGAGGATCTCTGCAGCGGAGGGCTATATGGAGATAATCATCAGTCAACTTCAAGAATGTTCTGGAGGGTACCCATAACGTACTCGTGGAGGTGCGATCTGTCTTGGAGGTGTGGGCGCGGAAGCCTGTGACGTCGCAGCAGCAGAACCAGATATGAACGCCGGATGGTTGGTGTTGATGTATGCCGTCTGGATGTCGATCAGGCTTTGGGCGTACTCCGTCGTCGGACCGAGACGTTCCCGCAACAACTCAGACACAACTTCCACGAGTTGCGCATGCAACCTAGGGAAACGTTGCAGCTCCTGCACCCAACACATCAGCAATCCAGCCAAATTCACGAACAAAGCACACAACTCACCGCGCTCGTGCAATTATGGCATATCTTAACAAGCTCCTCATACACCAACTCAACACACCTCAAACTCGGCGCCTCAAGCAGCTTAATCTGCGGCTTCACAAGCAAGTCGAACGCGATCTCCGGTACGAACAAGCTCGGGCGCGGGCCCGTCGAGTTTCGGATCGCCGTCCGGATATCCTGGTTGTCCAGGTTGTGCGTGGCGTCGAGCGAGAGCAGGGCGTGCCCGAAGACGTCGTTGAAGATGTAGTAGATGCGTGCGCCGCCGGAGAGCTCTTTTGTTGATACCTCGGCGTTGGTGCCTTCGATTGACGAGACGAAGTCTCGTGCGAATTGGGTCATGAGTCGGAGGATCAGGCCGCCTTGCTGATTGCGGTTCTTCGTGTTAGTGCTATGTCAATCCCGGCTTGGGAGAGAACTTACCTGATTGGCGTCACCGTAGATGGCAGAGTCACCGAACGAGTTGAGCTCTTGTTGTGCTTGGCCCATCAGCGTATTCAACTTGGCCTTCATATCCGGTAGTTTGTCCCGTATATGGTTCATGAGCACCTGGTTCAACGTCTTCGCGAGATACTTGGTACCATTCTTGTGCGCGATATTCCGGTACGCAGCGTGGCTCTTGAAGAACTCCGCTTCATGGTCAAGAGCGTCGCCCAAGCTTTTGTTCGAATTGATGTCTTGCTGGCTGCGATTGACTACACCGATGAATCCGAGTTTGAGGGGGTAGACACGGCCGGTGAGGATGTCCAGGGCGTTGGTGCCTGCGTCCATCAGGTCGAGCTTTGTGAGTACACCAATTGTGCGACGGCCCTGTGGATCTACGGAGCGTGCAAGCTTGAGAGACTCCGAGTTCGCCAGGTCGACGTTGGCGGCGGAAACGGCGAGGATGACGCTGTGTGAGTTGACGCGTGAATGACGTCCATATAGAAATGGGTGAGAGCCTTACCAGTTCGGTTTTGAGATGTAGTCCAGTACAAGACCGCGGATTTGTCGTTCAATGTCGCTGGGTTGGTCGCCGACAGGGATCTTGCAGGCAGAGATCAGTAATGCAGGGTACAATACCAACAATGTCTGCTCACCTTTGTTAAACCCGGCAAGTCCACCAACGTCAGGTCAAGCACATTAGGGCTGTATATCCTGAGGTGAATGGGCAACTTGCTGATACCCTTGTTCTGTCCAGCGACTCTGAACGTCTCCTGCTCGATCTCTTTCCGTATCTCATCGAACTCCGTGAAGCGCTTGTCAATGTGCAAGAATTGGCCCCATTCGGTGTATGACTGAGAGCTGCTTGAAGACGGGTCGGGTACGGGTGTGTGGATGAGTTGAAGGATGAGAGGTCGCCTGGTCACAATGCCTTGGCCACGGGGGAGAAAGTCGCGTCCGACAATGCTGTACACGACGTGACGGTGAGCGCGAAACCTTCCGCGAGACAAAGGACGTACGTTTCCAGGACACTCGACTTGCCTGCCGATTGACTGCCAACCTACAAACACCATTGAACATTCAGCGAGACTTCAGAAGTGCATATAGCCGTACCACAGCGAGCTGGGGCATGTCCAGCTCTCCGCCTTGGATTGAATATCAGGTGAGCAATTACGCGCATGACAACACGACTTGTGGCTCACCGAGGTTGGCAAAGGTGTCCTGCAGCTTGTTAACTAGCTTGATGAGGTCTGCGTCCATCTTGTGAATTTTCGAGGGTGCTAGTTGTGTTCAACAGAAACGTCGATATAAAAGCCAATGAAGGAGGGTGGTGGCCGAGGCAACGCGCGCACAGTGTAATGGAGTGAAGCACAAAGCCGCCGGGTGTACGTTGTTGGACTGCCTCAAACCTTGAACCGGCCGGCCGTTACACGTCACAAATAGAGTCCGCTGAAAAGTAGAGACGAGTTGAAGACCTCAAGTTTTGAAAGCTGCGTGCCGAGGACGAGGTACACGACGACGAGACACCGAGTTTGAGCAGAAAGAGGTCGACCACCAAAAGCCTATCCCGACGACTTTAGCGCTTACTCAAAGACCGGAGGAGCGACCGGATCAAAATTTCTCGTTTAGGAAGGCGAGGACAACCATAACTTAGGGTTATTCTACCTCTCCCTCACCACTCTTGTGCATTCATCGGAAACAGACAGCATAGTATTGAAATGGAACGAGCGGACAGAGTACAACCAGAATACATACAACTATCAAACTTACACGCGATCAAGCCCTCATAGATCTGACACGAGCACAGTCTTTGTGACGAGAGGCATATCCGGTCTGTTGTTGGAGTTTCTTTCTTTGGTACTGGGATGCAGCGAAAGCTAAGAAAGAAGTAATGTCAAACATACTTCAGAAGAGGATCACATGCCCCAAAAGCGACGGTACGCACCTCGATGTCGTCGTCGTGTGAATGGGTCCCTGGGCTTGACATAGTGACCTTCGACTTGTTGTCCCGACTGGTACCGAAGCTGATGTTGGAGGGGTAGCTCGACACCTTCCCAGTGGCCGTACGTTGCTGGTTAATGCGTTCTCTCCCGTTTAGCATGGCGACTGCATAGATGTAAACGTCAGTCATGGGGACTATATTCGTGTAAGTAAGTAATGATTAACACTTACAGAAGGTATTGGCGTAGAGCTTAGTGACATTGACGTGGAACGCCAGCCTACATCCCTCGTCAGACTCGCTCATAAACCAAACTAAGTGAGTCACTAATACTCACCAGTATAGGTGGTTAGGAGCTGCATGGAACGTAATGAGCAGCAACGTCTGGATCAAAGTGACCAATATCCCTCGTTGCATGATGAAGTGCATCAACGCACGAATCACGGAGTTCGTGCTATAGTTCCCTGAATATCAGAATGTGCCGCTTTATCGTGTGTTGTTGAGAAGCCCACCTGTCGAACCCGGTTCTTGCAGATGCAAGCATCGAGCACATGGCTATGGTTGCGATGATATCCGTGAGCGCACCAAAGCCTTTGGCAAGGCCGAAAAACACCTATAAAGCATACACGGACATGGAAGCGTTAGCAGCGGGCTGAGAAGAGGTATTTTAGTGATCTTACCGAGAAGGCTTCACTCCTGGCTGCCAGGACGGAATGCTTGTGAACCACCATGACCGTCGTGCAACCTTTAGCATGTTTATCAGCAACCATCACTACAGCGTCGACACATAAGACACGCACCAATACCTCCAGCTGTGGCCAAAGAAATTTTATATTCAGTAAGCATTTGAGGAATGATGGAGTACAATGCACTAACCGGCCGCAGCCACAGATAACGTTCCCTGCAGCAAGCAACCCAAGCTCAGTCTCTTCATCGTAGAATAAAGATGGAATCGGAGACTCACCACAAGGATTGGGACGATGAAACTGCCGTTTCGTACTTTGGCGACTGCAGGGTCAGAGGAGTCAACGGTTGCGCAATTGGGACACATATTAGAGAGAGGACTCTAATACTAACCAGTCCACAGTTGTACGACGAAGTAACCTTGAGAACTATTATATAACTGTGAATATGCGAGATGGGACAAAGGGAGTATAGGACGAGCTCACATGAACGTGATGATAGTCGAGATCAGACACTCCGCTGAGAGTTCGCTGTTGAAACAGTCACATAGCCAAGTTGAGCTGCTGTGCGTGCTAACCCAGTCATGTCAGGTTAGTACTCACTCGGTGATGGCGTTCAAGGGCACCAAGGACCCGAAGTGCGGAACCTTTGCGCAAAATGGGTAAGTCAATACCATAGCCTACTAAACGTCCGGAAAGCAACAGAGAGCCATGTTACTGACTAGGTAGTAGAACACCGACTGTGCGACCAAAGCGGCTGACGTAGCATTCAGAACCCTATAGAACTCAATGTCAGCGACAAGGCACGAAGAGGTCAGTGCGCCTTACAACATAGAGACCGCCTAAACCATAGATAACGAAGTGAGAAATGGAGGATGTGTGCACTCTCTCTGACTTACGATGATCTGGAGCATCCTCCTGTCGTTGGACGGGAAGTAGATGTAGCCTTGCAGCATGTTGATGCCTGTTAGACTATAATTATGGGACAAGGGTCAGTATTATATTAGGCATAGCCGCGGAATGCAAGGAGGCAGCGACGCACACCAGCGAACACAAGAAACCTGCTCAAGGGTAGTCATCAATAATAATCGCAGTATAAGACATCTAGTACACGTACCCCAGTACAATGGACCGACAACAGGAGCCAAGTCGAGGCCATTGGCAGGAATCTCAGTGGGGGACGACATTCTTGCCAGTGCGCTAGTCTCCGATAATAATCAGGGAGCGGGGAAAGTGCTGGATTGCCCGGGGTAAGCAGCCGTGCCTATATCCCGCCTATTCATACCTTAAACAAAAACGAATTGTGCATACTAAGCACGTCTACGGGAGAACTGCCATCTATCCCAATACGCATGATAGGCACGGCCTAGAAAGCCTCTCAGTGGCATCAGTGCACGTTGTTGGAAATACCGGTGGCATGAGAACTCACGGGACTTCTAGATTTACATCGCCGTTCGCCCCGAGCCGTATATGGAATCTGCAGTAACATCACCGTTCGTTCCATCCCCCGAAACTTCCATGGATCTGCTCCTGTATGTAGCTTGCCTGCATTGAAGCTCCATGCTAGTAGTAATAATGACGTTGCGCTCACCTTGGAGGACTGGTAAGGCTACTGCAAAGGAAAGTGTCGTTACTGCGGTCTTACGTGCCTTGTCATCAGTGACAGAGAAGACGAGGTCAAGCAGTCTTCAGCCAAAGCTCTCCGTGATGCGGCAGACCGGGTGACTCTGGATGGTGGGCCTCGAGCTTCATCTGAGCATGCACAGCAAACAAGCTTATGCTGATGGCTTCAGTATACTGTACTACGAACAATTCAGCTTAAAAGCATCTGTGATTTCGTTTGAGTTGATCCTTCTGGATTTATAGAGTCTAAACGACTTACCGGCGGTCGCGAGAGAAAGCTGTCCTGAGATGACAGATGTTCGAGCAAACTCTGTAGGAAGACGCGCCGAGAGGCTTGTTACGGTGAATGCAGACGTCTGTTCAGGAACCTTGTTGCGCGTAATTGAAGCCAGTGCAGCGCTCCGTGTATAGCAAAACCTTCCAAAGTCGAGCTGAAGGATTAAGGGACAGACTCAACCGTCAGAGTTTCTTCAAAATCCCCGGAGGATCCGATTCATGCACGGACACCTAAGTATAGAAGCTCCAGAGCATGCCAAAATCAATCTGCGCTTTTATACGCCATACCGTATGGTCATTACATGTGCTTGAACGCAAAACATGGACAGAGCCGCGCAACTAGAACGCCGAACAGTTGTCTCGTTGACACCTGTCACTGTC
Organism: Irpex sp. M6601; assembly: GCA_037039805.1. Taxonomy (NCBI): domain Eukaryota; kingdom Fungi; phylum Basidiomycota; class Agaricomycetes; order Polyporales; family Irpicaceae; genus Irpex; species Irpex sp. M6601. Next base: position 39,364 of record JAXQGN010000104.1, on the reverse strand, counting down.
CAGGTAAGTTCACGGCAGACAAATAACTTTAAGTTGCTACTTGCCTAAGTGGGACCATACTACCGCACCGTTGGCGGACTAAAACTCAAGTTCTCCGTAATCGACGCCCAGCAGGGATACGTCGATCTCCGGGAAAGCACCCCTGAGCTCTTTCAGCGCAACTCGGCTATATGGACAGACCACCTGGCCGAATGAATACACAACGCGCAGCTCCTTCAATGTGGACATCAAAGTACGAGGGATATGAAGGTCTTGAAGGTAGCCGCGCAGGCGGGCCAGCTCTCGAGAAACGGGCAGGGGGGTATGAATGACGGTTCGATCCAAGACTAGCGTCTCGATCTTGGGAAATTGAGAGCATTTGTAAAGGCGTCGACCAATGATATCTTGATCCAATAGATAGATCAGCCCACTACTCTGCTGCTCTTCATCCCTTGCCACCACGGTTGTGACGTTGGGACAGAATTTGTGAATATCCAAAGCGGCCGTGCGCTTGTTCAAATCCAGTGCGACGGTGGTGACCTCTGCGAGTGGCCATGTGCGACATATCCGTTCCGGCCAGGCAGCGAGTCGAAGTGCCCCGAGCTTGCGAAATCCCGGGCAATCCCACGAAAGGATGACCTGAACTCCTTGGAAATCATCCTCCAATATGTGGCCCGTGTTCTTCTTACTCCTTAACCGTTCGTACAGCCGCAGACCGTCCTTTTGGTGTACGTCCAGTAGCAGTGTATCGGCTCTCAAGCAATGAAGTCGAGCGTAAGCAGTCATCGAGTCGTTGTCTTTGTCATATTGATTGTACTGCTGAACCAGCATGGCTTTGAAAGGCGACGCAATTTGAGCCTGACTGGCCCCATCACTGGATTTACGAGCGAATTTGTCGCATATCTCCTTCGAGAGCCTAGTGAGGGAGGTGTTGATGGACCTGTGAGATCTTGGGTCTTGGGGGGGAAGCCGACAGCGAATGTCAATATTGACAGAAGGCCGAACCACCAATGCTCTAAGGATATCTGAGCTCGTTATTGGCGTTCCTGAGATGAACAACCGACAAAGATTGTTGAGTGCGACAGTGGATGTACATAGCCGGGCTTCTTCTGTGTCTGAGACGATGTCTATCATTTCCAATCGCTCCAAGAGAGGCATCCGACGAAGGGCATCGACAAGTTCTGACAAGGTCAGATTTCCTTCCGTCGCCGACGCATTGATATGCAGTTCTCGAAGGGTAGGGGCGAAGATACCATAGCTCCATTTGAACTTGTCAGCTACGAAATCCAGATGAGTCAACTTCGGAAAGTGTCCGGATATAAAGAGCTGAGCAAGAGGAGAGGAGCCTGATTTGGGGAAGAGTGACAGGTTCTCCAAGAGCGGTAAAGTGGTCAGACCATCGAATGTTCGTCGTCCAGCATCGTCAGGCATGCTTGAGAGGTTGATGGTGCTGCACCGTGGGAAATGGTCCTTAAAGTGATGCAAGGAGCAAAACTCCGAGTCGTTTGCTGCCCAAATGAGTGATAACGGCCGCTGAGATGCTCGCATGAAAAAGCTGGCGGGTGTCTTGATCGCAATGTTCAGCTTGGCCCAGAGCGCGGTAGTTTGGACAGCCACGGTGTACCACTGCTTGTTGACAAGAAGGATAGTGCACCACGAGTAGAAATGCCAGAAATCGGGGATGCACATATCCCTGAGCCAAAGGAATATCTCGGCCAGGATCTCTACTGGAATGGCGTCGACAGGTGCGGGTTCAGACCCATAGATGTGGCTCTTGTACGGTATACCAAATTCCCGGCTTTAGCGATGAATATGTGGTATTATATGAGTGGCCATTGCAACAACCAAGAAGATGATATCGTACCTCATACCTCTGCTCGACATCTCACGCGCTGCAGCTTCAGTTGTTTACGCTTCAATTTGCAGACAGTGTCTAGATAGAACTGATAGAGCCTCATGAGCCGTGAGGGTATGTATCGCAGACGGGCAATTTGGCTGCTCACCTAGTGCTGCGAGAATCCGGAGTTGACTCGTTGGTCGTGTGTGTCGGAGGTAGGAGTGTAGACAAAGTCAGCGAGATCAGAAAGCTTCTGAGCGCAGACGAGATGTGTGATGGTGGTGAGAGACGAAGCTGCGCTGAAGTTGACTGATTCATCGAGAAACGGTGACGCCCGCTCTCCAGGCCAATGCAGACGGAGCTTGAAACCGCGTTCAAAACTGCCTAAAAGGGCAGTTGATGGCCTGCCCGTTTTTGAGGGCCTGTAGCTTGGGAAAGGCCAAGGCCTGACAGTACCGTGCTGGTGCTGGATTCTTTATGGAAATGCATAGTAAATGGTGACAAGCTTGATTGGATATTGTCGTTGGTCGTCTACTATTAGAGTTGTAGTAATGCTGGTGACTATCGGTAGAGCCTAAATGCATCATGAATACAATCATAGAAGATCTGTGTAGACGTTTTAGCTGGATGCATACACGTGTAGACTTGCTCAACACGTACTACCAAGACGCGCAACTGCCAGTGCGGGATTCTGGAGTCGGCTCGCGGTAACTCACCAACTTGTCTCCTCATCCACTGGCACGTCGAAGTACTCATGTCTGCCTTTACTGAAAGTGAAGCAGAGGTCTACGCTCTTTCTAGTGCAATAGATCGCAGATATTCTATTGCGGGAGCCGAGATTAAGTACTAGGACCAAATGGTACCGGGCGAAATACCTGCCATACTACGAAGGTTTAGCCCACATGACACTGTAGCCAGAACATGATAACAACTCGCCTTAGCCAGCCCTCTTCTATAAACTCCTGCAAATTTGACAACACCATCGTCGTTCGAGAGGAACGTTATCGAGTCAGTCACGGTGCCGCCGAACCTCCAAATTCCAATATTCCCACGGTTCCCCGCCTCAGACTCTCAGCAGCTGGCGGACTTTCGATTCTCGAAGTTCTTTTAACGCGATCGCGCACAGTGATTTTGTTCTGCCTCTTTCGTTCGAATTCTCAGAGTTATCGTATGTGTGCCACTTGCATAAATCGTCGTTGTTTATGACTTATCACTGAATTACTGCTCAAGAAGATGGACGAATAAGTGCTCCTTAAAACGAGAGATTTAAAATGACATGACGCGAAGGCCCTCTCCACCGCAAGATTATCGTCGTCGTCGGGACGTGCTCTCAGGACAGCGGGCTGGATCAATGCAGTGGTACGCTAAGGCTGCATAGGTACGCGAGTCTGACCAAGAAAAGATCGAGAACACTAAAGAGGATGTGGACACCCTGCTTGTTATCGTGTATGTCAACCTCTTTCTCTTGTCGCATTATACTGGTTACCTGACCATATTTTCAGGCTAGTCTCTCTTTTCGATGCTGTCAGCCTTTCTTGTAGAGCTGTACCATAAGCCACTCCCCGATACGGGAATATCTAACATGGGTATTGATGTACAGATATGAAGAAACGCCATTCGAAGACGGCCTTGTGGAATTGTTGGCTGGGATGTATGTCTTGTCTTCGTCTCGTGGAGGATTCGAACCTATGGAATTCGTTTACCGGCTATTATCTCAATCTCGGAGGCTCAGCCTCGAGGAGAGGCTTCGGGATATCGATCCTCTTGCTCTTGCTGAAGCACGAGCACCAACTTCTGATCCTCACCCTCCCGCTACCGTGCAGCGCGCTGGCAATGGCGCGACAGGACCATACCTATCACGTAGGACAACCGCATTCATAATAGCCTCCAACTATCAGATCAGTAGATGTGGGTTGAATAACTTCGTTGTTGACACATACTCGCTGCTAACAGTCTACGACCATAACTAGATACGGCGACTACTAGCCTCCTGGTACCTATCTCGATGCAGCAGAGAACCTGATAACGTGCTTGTGAAACCGCCAAATCGTGTCTTCTTTGCATAGCCAGCGGGTTCAGATCCAACTTCTCTTCGTCTGTACGAAACTATCAACTGCACCTCTGGAATGTCCTCAACTGCTCGAGGCCCTGCTTCGTACCTCTATTCGCATGATGCTGGAGAGCTCAAGGTATGATGAACCACTCATAAATCTTACATTTCACGCAGATCCACACGACTTTACAGCCATCTCTACTTCTGATCATGCAAAGTGCTTGCCGGCAGTGGCCCTGTTACGGCACTCAGTCTATAAATGTTATGGTATCCGGTAGTAACTCGTGGTAGTGCTACAGCAAGGTTCGACTCGGACACTTCGGTTGGCACCGCATGATCATACGCAATCCAAAGATTTCATTGTTTTTTTTTCGCGTGTACACGAGACCCAGAGGAGGGAGTGAATAAGTACATGAAGGTGTGTTAAACGTTGCCATTGTGCACTACCAGTGCATGACTCCTCGAGTACATAAAACAGTGTTTTCTTTGCTAGGCAACAACGGAACCGCTTGCTAATATAACACGATCTGCTCTCTCTACAAGGCCAAGCATCTTTGCACGGTAAGAGGTCTGATGGACATCCTCTGTGGCGTCTGACATATCTGATACTCGGCCGCTGGCTAAGAGGTAAATCATGCCAATTAGTTCTATGAGACTATCGTCGAACAGAGTGTCCTCCTCTTTGAACATCGGGAGCCAGTCGTCATAGTCCGGCTGGGGTTCGTTCTTATACCAGTCCCAATCTGGAAAAGCCATCGCGAGCTCTTGCTGCTGGATGTGCCTCAGGCACGCTCTGGTCAACTCTGCGAGGTCGAGAACTTCCTCGCCCAAAAGTGAATGTATGCATTGAGCGAGTTGAGCCCAGAAACGAGTGTTGCTGCCTGGATCTTCTAAATGCATGATGGAGACTGAGTCTGATGCATCTGGCAGGTCCGCGCTCGGAACAACACTAGTACTGAGAGAGTTCTGGATGAGGTGTACTATACCACCAACCAATACCCTCCATCGGTTGATTTGTAGATACGGGTTTGGTTCGTCGTCGTTGTTTATGAAGTGAACTGCGAGGCAGAGAACCTTGAGGGTATGTACGAGGGCGAGTCCGCTCGGAGTTGAGGCAGTGTCGTTGCTTTGGAGAGAACCTAGTTCAGCTGCAGGCGTAATACCGCCCTCTATTGCAGCAATAAAGTTTTCGAGTGAATACTCAGTGACTAAGCCATATATCAGCGACATGGGTTTGAGCTAAAACATTTGGGGTACTCACATTGTAGCATCCCAAATCGCGCGAACGATTGGCACGAGTTGACGACCACTTCGCTTGATGTCCGCTGCAGGGCACTCAGGATCGCTGCAGTACTCGCGCGATAAGAGAAGCAGTGCAGAACGGCCTTTTTGTACAGGACAAGGATGTCGAAGCCCGTCTTCTTGCTACCCAGCTGCAACAAGCACGCAAGAGCCCCAACAAACCGGCTACCATTTATGCCAGTGGATGCCACGTTGGCAGGTTCAGTAGCGTTTTGAGGACTCGTCGGTATCACTGCGCTTGTTCGTATGGTGTCTTTATCGTGAGATTCATCTTGAAGTGCTCGGTGGACAAACTGCGCGACCCAAGATATAGTCGCACGACCAAGGAGGTGCCAGTTCGCAATCTCGTCGAGAGGCCACGTGGCTACATTGCATTCAAGCGCAAATTGACCGCCCGGTGATCGCTGATTGAGGCCGTCGATATGGAAGAGAGCATCAATAGCCGTTTCGAAGTACTGTAAGGAATCTGCGAGAGTCCAACCGAGGTCTTGTTCTCGTTTACCCAGGCCCTTGATAAGTAAATCTAGGTGTGATTCGGGACAAGTACGCACAAGGGTCCGGATAAGAGACGTTCCCTCCTGGTGGAGAATTCGAGTGAGCTGCGTGACCCCAGACTTCGGGAGGGAATAGCGGGAGGGAGAGAAAGGCAAGTACAATGCTCGTAATGTCGATTTCGCCGGCTCTCGTGGCCTACTTTCTCCAATAGATTGCACAGACTCCAGGAGGTGTACATTCGCGTAATAGCAAAGAATGTCGATAGCGCTAGTATATGCCGCTTTACTAAGCATACCAGTCGCCAGTCCCAGCGGGCAAGGTGGTGCGGAGAGCAGGTTTGAGCTCTGCAAGCGATGTTCCAGGAGAAGAATCACGAACTTCACAGTTGCAACCCAGCTCGGCTCATGAATTTGTTGCAGGGATTCAAATATAGCTGTACCGAGAAGATCGTCGTCTGATTGAACAGCGTCGACTTCGGCAAGTATATCAAGGTCCGCTGTTCTTCGGGTGACAATGCATCTTTCATCGTTTTGAACACAGTGGTAGTCCAGATGCTGCCATATCGGCCATAGCCACTCCAGCCAGCCCTTCTGCTTGAAAAATTGAAGGCACCTTCCTCGATAGGCTCGTGCTAAGATCCAGTTGAGGCTGCGTGCAAGTCGAATATGGAGCGAGGTCAGGAGAGTGGTCCTGTATGGGCATCGAGGAAGAAGAACCGGGAGCAAGGTGACGGTAGTGAAGCAAAACGCCCAACCGGCGACGAGTGGTAGACTCGTGTGCCCTATGCTGCTGTGTACTGACGCAGTAAAGTAGCAGAGTCCGATGAAGAACAACGCCAGAGCCAGTTGCTGCAATAAGGGGAGTATAGCGGCTATCTCAAAGACCTTCCATTGAGCAAGCCCCGGGTAGCGGTAGTGATGAACACGGAGACGAGCATGAGGAGAAGGGTTGTCGACTGCGAGGTATTCGCGTAACCATTGCTTTACGAGGATCCCAAAGGAGGCAGTCATGAGACTGAAGATGAGTGATGCAAACCAGAGAACGTTCACGCGTATGTCGTCAGAAGACGGTTGGAAGACTTCCGTAGTAGTAGTATTCGCGAATATATCGGGAGAGTAGGCGGGATTAGACATTTGTAAGGACATTTGTCGCATGACTGCAAGGGTTTGCGACGATGTCACGAGCATTTGGGATGCGGTGTCTGGAAGTAGTCGTTGGTAAGATTCTACTAAAAATGCGGTGAGGACTGCTGAAAAGAGGCCAGCCTAGACGTATGGCATAAGTATGAATAATTAATGGCGGTGTGACTCAGGAGCATTCGCAAACGACGTACGAAGACTAAGAGTGTGTCCATATCTTCTTTTGTGTCCTTGATTCGTTCCTCGTCGAACTCGCGCACCTTCGTGGCCATAGCGGCCCATCCAGTAGGCTGTCCCGAGAGAACATAACGGACGTCCTCTCGCAGATCGTGATCGTGTCCTCCGGAGGGTAATCTCCCATCCTCCCTGTACAATCGTTTATTCGTATTCATAAACTTGACTGCGAAACCCAATTAGTAACACAAACTCAGCTATTAGTAGGCCAAGGTACTTACTGTAGTACGTATCTGTACGTGTGTACTTGACGTGACTCGGAAAGCTTAAGAATAAGTATATTTAAGTAAGACGCCGAAGGCGCTAGTCAAAGATCCCATCGGCGATGCCCGCCATGAAATCTGAGTGCGATCTGAAGTTAACGTTCCCGTTTACTCTGTGTGCATGCACTGGTTGTAAGTCACTCAAACTCTTTTCCAAATATGATAGCGTACTTACACACTCTATGGTAGCAGCGTAACCATTATGATACGGGCTGCATCGACAGTCTAGTGAAAACAATGCTCGCGGCCTTCGCGAGGCACGTTCTGACGGATACTGAAAATGTGTGTACACCGTCAACGAAGAGCTGGTGTAATGACCTGCTAGCCCTCATCATGATATCTGTAGAAAAAGTGCTCAAGAAACTCAGGAACTCTAATTGGCCCTGTTCAGACCGAGTCAATGACTACGAGGCTTTCTTGCACTAGTATACTATCCGTGCAGAGAGGCCTCAGGCTACCTCTTTCTGCTGCGATAGTATACTAGTATCAAAGTTTGAGGGTGAGTGCCATTTCTGACGCCGACTAAATAGTGAGAATTACAGTTCTGAAACGTCATCGTGCTAGGTGAGCGGTTGACAGAAGTGAACCGGTACACTGCCGCGCCAGGTTCTCCCCAGATATGAAAGTCTAGGTAAGTGTTGAACTTTCATGACCAACATATCTGATGATCGCTTGTTGATAGCCTGTGTATCGGTACTTCACCCGCTGCTATAGAAGCCAGACTGCCTCGTAAACCTACCCCTTGGCCTCGCACAGCGTACCCCCAGTCCTCAACATGTATTCCCTGCTCACTCTGGAGTGTGCAGCGCTTCTAGCTGAAGCTGTACTGTATGGTGCGTAGCTTAAGTGCCCCCTACTCCTAAATGTGCATATAATTACCATATTATTCAGGAATTTATGTTCTCACATTCTCGGTGACAATCATTGTCCTACTGTGAGTGCATCCGATGAACACTACCTCACCGTCGTCACTCAGTGTATTTACAGTCGGAGGCGATCTTCGATAGCGGACAGTCTACTTGCGACGGCCACAATAGTCATGTTCATTTTGTCCACTGCTCATCTCGGCTTACTTGGTTCCTCTATCTTACGCCACATTCATGACGGCGTCATTGGCGACGGCTTGGAGTTTCGGGATCCAGCCTATCCAGAACCGATTCTGCAAATTGTTCTCGAGTGCTTGAACGTAAGTCGTCTTACCATTCAATTCTGATAGTATAACTGATGGGATACATAGTGCATTCTCGGGGATGCCATCATCTCTTGGAGAGCCTGGGTGTTATGGAATCGAAGCAAGCCGGTTCTTGCTGTGCCAGCGACGCTGCTCGTAGCTGCGCTAGGTACGTCCCCGGGCTGTTGTTACTGAATGCCACTACTAAGACCGCTCTCTATGCAATCCCAGCCTGTACTATAGGTCTTTGTCGCGCGGTAGTCATTGAACCCGCTGGATCTGTAACGTTCACTTCTCGCAATGTACAACACTGGGGGGCCGGTGCTTTGGGATTGACCTTCATCGCCAACGTATGGAGTGTTGTGCTTGTTGCATTGCGATTCCGGTTCGTTAGCCCTTCTGTATTAATTAATCAGCTAATCATGGGAGTCCCGTTACTCAGGACGTACCAGAAGGAGGTCGCGGGGAATCTTCCATCCAAGGCATCTTCCGGCGGGTCGCCGATGGTCATTCTACTCTTTCTGGTCGAGACGGGAACACTCTATTGCTGTACACTCGTGAGTACCCAGGGATCTCGGCATTATGACAGTGAGAAAACTGATAAATTTGGCCTGTATCTATAGCTCCTTGTGGGTGTCACGTTCATCTCACATACGGACGGCGTATATGTCATGCTGGACTTGCTGGCTCAATTTACGGTATGTGCCTGAATGATCTGCATGTCTTTGATTCTTGTTGACATACCTCAGGGCCTATATCCGACACTGATGGTATTCCTAATCGCTATACGAAAAGCACAGAGAAGGGGAAGTCGTCTAACAGATGGAACCGCGATCGTAACACAAGCTGCGGATGATACTCGGACTCGGCAGAGCACCATCGTCTTTGCTCCCGTAACCACGGTTAATTCCGTGGATTCTGAACGGACGGCTGGTTTTGAACCAGTCAAGAAGCACCGAAAGCTTGAGGATGGATTGTCCCTCACCTGATACGGTGATGTACGGCGTTGAGGAAGCGTTGATATGGGCGGTGTTAATGTGTCAAGTCCAAACTGTGTTGAATTCAGCGCTGAGCTTTAGGTCACTGCCAGTGTACAGTTTCAACAAGATGCAAAATGAAACGTTCGTGTCTGTTCTCAACAAGCAAAGACTCCGACCGCATGCCCCTTCTTCAAGATGCCTATCGCCTGCTCGACACTCACAAACCAACTAAACCCTTTGTCGTTCCCATCTGTACCACTGGAGATGCGGTACATGATAGATTTCAGGGCTGAAACAAATGGAAGGCCTTGAACGTGAAGATGGAGATGATTGACGGTGTTGAACGGTGGGATAACGTAGCCCATGCTGTGCATGCAATATCAGCTAGCAATCGTTGGAAAGCAGAGGGGCGTAGTTACCACCGCAAATCCTCGGTGACGTTGAGCCCATCTAAGATGGTATGGCCTATCTCGGCCATCCGTTCGACTGAACTGAATGTGAGTTGATAGTTCACGGGGAGCTGAGTCGTCCAGATCTTACCTAGTCCTACATCCGCCTCATGCAATGACTTGACATTATCTACGTCCAAGACTCGTTAGGGTAGTATATGAGTGTTCCAACGGTATGGGCACGAACCTATGTGCCTCTTTGGCACGAGCAGAATATGGTGGGTTGCAGCTGGACTACGATCGGTGAAGGCAACGTATTCCTCGTCCTTGAACAAGAGCTTTGAGATAGCGTCACTGCTTTACCCCCCTGGCAGGTTTGAACATACCTCCCACACGATGTTGAACCCTCGTTCAACAGTGACGTTACAGAAAACGCACCCGGGCTTGGTCTGCTGCTCGTTTCCAGTCGCCATTCACAGTCACCGTTTGCAGTGTGGTAGACAGTGTTGAACGCCACAATGCCCGCTCACACGAGCAATCTAAATAGCTTGGGAAACGGCGGTGTCACGGTTGTTCTTCTCGATCTGATTATCAGTGACTAGGTTGCAGACGCACCCCCAAAGGGTACAGCACAGAATGTAGTCTGCAAATCCGCCAGAACGAGTGGAAACGACAGATGTCATGTAATCGTATAAAAGATATATTACTCGGGCAATGTGAAAGATAATCCGGAGAAACGAAACTACGTCGCTCGCGTCGAATCCCATGTCTTCTTCTTCGGCCTCACAGTCCAGTACCATCAAAAACTATCAAACCACTTCGGCTCTACCTGAAGACAAAACCAACGCCTGACCTCAGCGTGCCTGGCATCTGTAAGAAGACCACCGTAGTCGGTGCCAATTGTGACACCGACCTTGCAACTGCCCCAGGAAGCAAACAGACAGTTGATCCTAAATGACTCGCGGTAATGATTTAGAGGTGAAACCGAACTTCTTGAGGTCGGCAAGGCGGGTGTGTAGATCGAAGAGAGTGCGGCTGTAGCTAGGGTATATATCTTGTCACGGTTCGCGGGCCTGGGAGTATTCCTGATCCTCGTCGTCGTCGTCCTCCTTCACATCACTGTCCGCGTCCTCCTCTTCGTCCACGTCCTCCTCTTCGTCCTCGTCTTTGAACTCTTCGTCATCTGACACTAGTTCAGACGGCTGTTTAGGAGCAAAGGCTGTGCCAGGCCACGGTTGCATCGTAACACACTGAGGTAAGTGCGTCTCAATAGCCATGAAGATGTCGAGGTAGTCGACTATCCAGCCCAAGCGTACGGCAGGAGGTAAGAGACCCGCCTGCACGCGAAAGGGAAAGCGAGGCGAGAGGTCATCTGGGAGAGAAGAGTCTCCTTGGCTGTGACATGCAGTGGGCGAATTCCTGGAACCGTATGTGAGTGGTTGTAACGTATGTGTATGAGTGCGAAGACATAAGGTGTACTCACCACTTTTACGTCCGACTCGTCGTACGCACGGCCGCCATCTCGTGGCCTGGCATGAATAACGCGTCTGGAGCGACGCCTGGTGGTAAGATTCTTCGTTTCACCATGTTGAAGAAGTTGGCACAGTGTTGGCACTGGGTGGTGAAAGTGGCAGAACGACAAGCGTTCCAAAGACTCCCAACTTCGAACCGCACGACAGTGCTCGTTGTACTTAGGCTTTGAGGGAAATTAAGTATCTGAGAGGGGCCTTATATTACCGTATTACGTTAGAACTTCAGTACTTTAGTTCACGTCATCTTGGGTAGCTTCTACAGGTGTACGTGTGCGTGTAGTGAATTGGCCACGGCGAGCAAGTAAGTTACTGGGACACACTCAGCCTGAGGCCGCTGCGGGCCAGTGATTATAGTCAGTAACAAGCTTGAATTGATGCAATAACAAACTCTGTAAGCAAAGTAACAAACCACCAAACGCCCACTTCAACTCCCATTACCGCCCACTTACTCCCAACGATACGCAATACGTAGCCAATCACTTAGCGCTTACTCATCGACCCTTACACCACACGCGTCCATCCAAGGCACTCGAATTTCTTTGCCGCCACCACTCGTTAGTCCGTTCCGCCAGCTGGTCACTCCCCTCCCTCCCCTCTCCCCTCCTCCTCAAGAATACGAAAAGAGATACGAAGCTTAAGGCTGGAATTTGGGAATATTAAGTACTAGTAGAAATGGCGGATACTCCTGTACAGCCCGTGTCTGGTCCTTCGAAAGATAGTGGTAGCTGGCTCCCGGCGAAGTCATGGCGACATTTCGTAGCAGGCGGGTGAGTTCTCCTCACACATACTACACCTCTGCAAACATCAATCTTAACTGTCCACTAACACTAATGTTATTGTTATTGATGTAGAGTTGGAGGGATGTGCGGCGCGATCGTCACGAGCCCGTTTGACGTGGTCAAGACGCGTCTGCAGTCGGACTTGTTCCGCGAGAAGCATGCGACGTTTTCGTTGAGTGGTGCTGGTGTGGGAGGTGCTAGTGCGAGCGTGGTGGTTCCGCGACGGCCGAATTTGTTGTGGCATTTCGTCGAGACGGGGCATATTCTCCGGTAAGTGTCGTCGTGGTGCATTCAACCTGAAGACCCCTCAGAGGGTTTTGTGGACATAGTGTTAATGATGATGATATTGTTTACTGTTTCCAGAGACATATACCAAAAGGAGTCCCCACGAGCACTTTTCAAAGGCCTCGGACCGACTCTCGTCGGCGTCGTACCCGCACGCTCCATCAACTTCTTCACCTACGGCAACGGCAAACAAATCATCGCCGACAAATTCAACAACGGCCGCGAGTCCACCTGGGTGCACCTCTGCGCCGCCGCCTGCGCCGGTATCGCCACCGGCACCGCGACCAATCCCATATGGGTCGTGAAGACGCGTTTGCAGCTCGCAGAGCACGACAAAGCTGCGTCTCTTAGGCACTCGAGGAATTGGTATGGCGGGTCGTGGGAGACGATTAAGGGGATTGTGAAGGAGGAGGGGTTCAGGGGGTTCTATAAGGGGTTGAGTGCGAGTTATTTGGGCGTCACGGAGGGGACTATTCAGTGGGTGCTGTATGAGAGGTTGAAGAAGATGACGAGGGGCGTGGAGGGGCAGCAGCAGGGTGGTGTGGGGGAGTGGTTTGGACTGCTAGGGAGCGCGGGGACGGCTAAGTGCGTCGCTACTCTGATTACTTATCCGCATGAGGTGCGTTGCATTTGCGTTTGCGTTCGATGTGATATTGTGCTGAGACCTTTTGGTAGGTTATCCGGACACGACTGCGTCAACCGCTAGTAAACGGCAAGGTCAAATACACCGGGCTCGTCCAGACGTTGCGGCTCGTCATCGCAGAGGAAGGCACAAAATCGCTGTACGGCGGGCTCAGCGCGCATTTGATGCGTGTGATCCCCAACGCCGCCGTGATGTTCTTCATCTACGAGGCCGTTCTGCGATGGTAGAGCTCTCACCTTACAATTGCTCTATCTGGTCTCTCGTCGTGCTGCTATGCTATCCGGGACATTGCTACATCCCGCCCCATTGTAAAATGCTATAATACCCTAGTCTACGCTCGTCTAATGTACCTCCCCCCTTGCATTAAAATTACTTAGGATCTCTATACACCCCATGTCATCTAGTACCTCCTACGACTTACATACTCACCCAATAGATTTCTCGACTCTTATCTTCTCGGCCGGAGGGAGGCGGCCCGGCTGCCTTGATTGCGACTTGTGCTACTTGTGCCTATGTTTCAGTTCATCGTGACAGACGACGACGACGACAGATAACCAGTCCTTGGAGGCTGCTTGTCACTGACCGCGACGATGCCAGCACCACCGGAGTACCAGCCTCTGCCCCACGACGGCGGAGATCCAGAGGACAGCGAGCACTACCCGCCGCAGCAGCCACGCCCGGCGATGTACTACGGCGAGGGCGAGTTCGACCCTCCCAGCTCGGACGACGAGGAAGATAGTGCGTTTATTGAGAAACAGAAAGGAGGAGAGGGTGAGCGGGATGCGGCTGCGTTGGAGGAGGACGGGGAGCTTGTCGTTGGTGGCAAGGTGCGCTGTCGAAACTGAGAACTGAGAAGCGGGCGAGAAGTACTGAGAGTATGTGTGTGCATTGTAGAACCACAGACGGCCCTCGTCGCTGCGATGCCTGGTGTTCAGTCTGCTCGCGCTGGTGACTACGGCGGTATTGATTGGTATATTTGCGGCGTTCTCGTATAGGGGGACGTCGTACCAGGTGCACGGGAGCCAGCATTTGACGATGGACCATGTGTTCAATGGGACGTTCTCGCCTGTTAGTGGGAGTGTGCGGTGGGTTCCTGAAGGTGCGTGCTAGTTGGTTTGTTGGGTGGGTGTAATTTGACGTGATGTGTGTGTAGCTGGAGACGGTGTGTATGCGACGAACGAAGGCGGGCGTATCAAACTGGTTGATTTGAAGTCGGACAACACGACGGATTTGGTCGCTCTGACCGATGTACGCGACGTGAGTATATTTCTCAAGTGGTACTCTACTCACTCGACTAACATGTACTAGGGCAACGGTGTACCCATTGGATTCTCCAGCTGGGAGCTCTCATCCGACATGAAATACCTCCTCATCAAAGCCGACCACCTCAAGGTTCGCACCCCTCTCTCTACAACTAACCACACTCTAACACCCACCTAGCAATGGCGCCACTCAAACTTCGGCAACTACTACATCCACGACCTCTCAACCCACACCACCGTACCCCTCATCCCCCCAACCCACCCACCAGTAGTAGCCTACGCAAAATGGTCCCCAACCGGCCAATCCATCGCCTACGTAACCCACAACGACCTCTACATCCTCCCCTCCCCCTCCTCCCTCTCCCGGCACACCCCACCCATCCGCGTCACCTCCTCCGGGAACACCTCCCTCTTCAACGGCGTGCCCGACTGGGTATACGAAGAGGAGGTCTTCAGCGCGGACTACGCGCTGTGGTGGAGCCCCAATAGCGCGAAGGTGGCGTATTTGAGTTTTGACGAGACGCAGGTGGACGAGTTTACGTTCCCCGTTTATAACCCGACGGAGAACTCGTATGAGGTGGTGCCGTACCCTGGGAGTGTGAGTATGAAGTATCCGAAGCCGGGGTATAGTAATCCGTTGGTTTCTGTGCATGTGTTTGAGTTGGATCGGTATTATGAGGCTGTGGACGCTACAGACGAAGGGACAAGGCAGGAGGCGGTGGGAGAGGCGACGTTGGAGTTGACGTGGGAGGGCCGGCTGCCGGTGAACGATAGCGTGATTGCGGAGGTCGCGTGGGTGGCGAACGGGAGCGTGCTGTTGAAGGAGGTGAATAGGGCGGGGAATAATGGGAGTATTGTCCTGTTTGATCTGGAACAGGGGGTTGTGAACTTTGGGAGGACGACAAGGAGACTCGGGAAGCATGGAGAGCAGGGCGACGATGGGTGGATTGATTCGGTTTGTCTTCCTCTCCTGATTGATCACTATGTCTTCTCCAATTGATTTATTTTATGCAGTCGCAAAGCATCACACCCCTCCCGCAGTCCCTCACCCCAGGCGGCCTCCCAGCTTACCTCGACATCGTACCAAACGCAGACGGGTACAACCACATAGCGCTATTCAGCCCCGCATCCGAGGGCACACCGCACTTCCTGACCAGCGGGAGCTGGGAAGTCACGGACGACACCCTGGCCGTTGACCCAGTGCGCAAAGTCGTGTACGTATCCTTCTTCCTTCCTCACTAACCTACTGTATGTAATTGACACACTTGCAGATACTTCCGAGCAGCGAACCCCCACTCAACCCAACGCCACCTCTTCTCCATCCCCCTCCCCACCACAGAAGCCGACCTCTCCGACGCAGGCAAAGTCGAACCGAAGCCCCTCACGGACCTCTCGACACCGGGGTACTTTGATGCTAGCTTCTCGCCTCGCGGTGGGTTCTATTTGTTGACGTATGGTGGGCCGGGGGCGCCGTGGCAGAGGATTCAGGGGACGGGTGATGATGGTGAGTGCTTTCCTTTCCATTAGAGGATGGTTTGGCGTTGTGTGTGGGAGAGTGTGTGTATGCTGATTTTGGTGGTGGTGGTAGGGTTCGTGAGACCGTTCACGGAGAATGAGGCGTTGAATAAGACGTTGTTGCAGTACGAGCTGCCGGTGGTTACTTATTCGACGATCGAGAGTGATGGGTACGGTGCGTGTGGATTATCTTCCCTCTGTCTGTGCTGAGACTGAGATCTATTGATGGGGTGTGGTGTTTGCTTTCGTTCGGTAGAGTTGAACGTGAGAGAGATCCGCCCGCCAAGGATGGACGACTCGGGGAAGACGAAGTACCCTGTGTTATTCCAAGTGTACGTCTTCCTTTTCCCTCCTTTCCTTTCATTCTGACTCGAATGTACATGCAGATACGGCGGCCCCTTCTCTCAACAAGTGGACGTGAAATACAGCGTCAACTTCCACCACTACCTCGCTGCGACCCACAAGTACGTCGTCGTCACCGTGGACGGACGCGGGACGGGGTGGAAGGGACGTAAGTTGAGGAACCCGGTTAAGGACCAGTTGGGGCATTATGAGACGATTGATCAGATTAATGCGGCCAAGTGAGTTATCACGAGTTTTCTGACGAGAGGATATTAATACTGATGGATTGTAGGATTTGGGCGGCGAAGGATTATGTGGATGATAAGAGGATTGGGATTTGGGGATGGGTGAGTATATGTTCATTGTATTGGGGCTATAGAGCTTACTCGTTCTTCTTTTATAATAGTCATACGGAGGGTTCATGAGCTGCAAGGTCGCAGAGGCGGATGCTGGGGTGCATACTTTGGCTATGGCTGTCGCCGTGAGTGTTATCACTTTCCATTTTCATTCATCGAGCACAGCTGACTGATGTGCTCTTTCCAGCCTGTCACAAGCTGGAGATTATATGGTACGTTTTACGTTTCATCCGCTGTCAGTGTATGTGCGTATCCTTACACGGATGTTCAGACTCTATATATACCGAGCGATACATGGACGTACCCGACGTCAACCCAGAAGGATACGTGACGGCGTCGATCTCAAACGTCACAGGGTTCCACAACATCGACTTCTTGTTTGCGCACGGGAGCGCGGACGACAACGTGCACTACGCGAACTCGGCTCACTTGCTGGATATGCTCACGAGGGAGCAGGTTAGGGACTTCCGGTTTAGGATGTTCACGGATAGGTATGTGCTTTTCGCTTTCCCTTCTTATATTTGCAAGGAAGGTGCTAATGATGAGTGATAGTGACCACTCGATATATCGTCGTGGTGCGAATAGGGAGGTGTATGAGTACTTGTTGGGTTTCTTGGTTGAGAAGTGGGGCAAAGGACCGCGTCAGCGTGGGTGGTAGAGTCGGGTCTCGCGAAAGCTGAATAAAATGTGAGACATATTTCCGTGTAGTTACATATTTAAGTAGATAATAGCAGTCGTTTGGTGTCTTGAAGCAGTGGTGCTGGCCACATCTTATGGCGCTAATCTCACCTTTTGATCGCGATTGCCAAACGCGGCAGTGGGTTATCGCCTTGGACGCGCTGACCGCGGTCGACTACACTTACATCGCACTCATATTCTTGTTCTACTCTTCTTTGCGCTGGCCATGGATCCATCTATTCCTTTGGTTGTGGACAACGGTACTGGTGTAAGTCCTAGATCAGTAGCTACCATGAAAAGTAGGCAGAGACTGATTGAGTTTCCGTCCAGTTCGTGAAAGTAGGCTATGCAGGCTCGAACTTCCCCGAGCATGGTGCGTCACAAACTCACACTCATAGCAAGGCGCATACTCAATAATAATATAGTATTCCCATCTATTGTTGGAAGGCCCATACTACGAGCCGAAGAGCGCGTAGGCACGTCCATAATCAAGGACATCATGGTCGGCGACGAGGCTGCGGAGAACCGCAACTACCTGCAAGTCACGCAGCCCATGGAGCACGGTATTATCCGCAACTGGGAAGACATGAAGCATCTGTGGGATTATACGTTTGATGAGAAGCTGAGGGTGAACACGCAGGGGAGGAAGGTGCTGTTGACGGAACCCCCGATGAACCCGAAGGTGAACAGGGAGAGGATGGCGCAGGTAATGTTTGAGGAGTATGGGTTCCAGGGAGTGTATGTCGCTATTCAGGCGGTGTTGACACTGTATGCGCAAGGTGCGTAGTATCGTCGTGGTTTCCACGGATATTGCTAATGTGTCGTAATACATTGGCTCTGCGATCGCTTGAATCCAGGTTTGACCACTGGTGTGGTGGTTGACTCCGGAGACGGTGTCACTCACATCGTTCCTGTGTATGATGGCTTTGCCCTCCCTCATCTCACGAGAAGACTGGATATTGCTGGACGCGATGTCACCCGGTATCTCATCAAGCTCCTTCTCATGCGAGGATACGCGTTTAACAGAACAGCCGATTTCGAGACTGTACGAGAGATCAAGGAGAAGCTTTGCTATGTGAGGTACGTGGGCTCTCTCTGACTAACACGGCTATTCATCATTCATGTTGGTGAATAGCTACGATCTCGACCAAGATACGCGGCTATCAGAAGAGACTACAGTGTTGGTCGAGAGTTACACAGTGAGCTGCTCTCCTTCATCGATATGCCGGAACAACTGAAACGAGCTTGGTCGTAGCTCCCCGATGGTCGTACAGTCAAGATCGGCTCTGAACGATTCGAAGCTCCAGAATGCATGTTCCAACCACACTTGGTGGACGTCGAACAACCCGGCGTGGCAGGTACGTGACTAAATCATACTTGTAGTCTGTACTCCTCACTAACACCTATTCGCGTAGAAATGCTGTTCCAAACTATCCAAGCCGCCGCCGTCGACATCAAAGGCGAATTATACAAGCATATCGTTCTATCCGGCGGGTCCAGTATGTACCCTGGACTTCCCAGTCGATTGGAGAAGGAGATGAAGCAGCTCTACCTCACACGCGTGCTGAACAGCGACCCTTCACGGCTCAACGTACGTTCATCTAACTGTCTTTGAGCACGACACCTGAATACTCATATGAAACTGCAGAAATTCAAGATTCGTATCGAAGACCCTCCTCGTAGGAAACACATGGTGTTCCTCGGTGGTGCCGTCCTTGCTGATATCATGAAGAACCGGGAAGAGTTCTGGATATCGAGAGAAGAGTGGTTCGAGCAAGGTGCCCGCTCGCTGGACAAGCTTGGACGCGGAGAAAACTAGGGCATGAAGAATTAGCGCTTGGAACTGTCTGTACATTACCATGGACATGGAGTCAAAGTTTTATACCACTTCCTCCATGACGGATCGTGCACCTTTGAGAAGACGTTTTGATGAACTACGGGTGACTAATTTACTGATACTGCGTGTTCATAGAGGTGCCGAGCTGGCAAAGAGACATGCACTGACGGGCTATTTATGCTACAGGCTGACCATGATAGATACCACAACAAGGCGCGGGCTTCCAAACAAATTGGTAGATTGCGATACAGCAATCAGAGGGCCGATCAGGTAAGCCACCTCTTATATCATTTCTACATTCTCACCATCGGTAGCTAAACCTGGCCTCCTCTTGACACCCCGTAGGTCCGGATGATGCTGTGACTGAGATGACGGGTGAGTCTGGAAAGTAGACATCTTTCAAGTGATTAATTAAGTAATGTTTTGACAGCAACAGGTTCCCCACAGAAACGTCGCTGACGCACGCACGATAAAACATAGCTTTTTAGCTGTGAGCCAGCGCCTCTATTTGGAACACCTACGCAGAGCTATACATCTTCTATATGTCGCTCAGAAAGCTTTGAGCGGGACTGAGTTTATCGGTGTTACCCAGATAGCGATAACAAGACTATCGGCGTTGCTCAGGAACAAAAGCAAGACTATCATCGTCATGTCTCAATAGCCTATTAATCAGTACAGAGGGAGAACTTCGATCACGCTTTGTTGGAAACGTCGGATCACGCAACAACTCGAGACTATTTCCTTGGATCAAGTGCGATCTCGTCGCTCAATTGACCGGCGAAACTGACACTTAGGCTATATTATAACGTGAGTGATTATCAACTCTAGGAAGCAGTGTTCTAAGCTAATCTTCCTTCCTATGTTTATTTCTATCTCTCTTCTAATGCTGATGCTACACGTAGGTCGCATTGCAACGACCGCATATGCAAAAGTCTGTTCAAATAAGAGCTGTGCGGCGTGGTCGAGCATCTGTCATTCAAGTGTAAGGCTGTATCATCAGGTGCGCAGTATGTTATTTGAGACACTTTGGTATCGTTGATTAATGACAGATACCGATATTTTTAATGCACTCTTTATGTATGTGGCACATACATACAAGACGCAAAACTGCTGTTGTCCCTGTTTCTCCCTGCTCTGCTCCAGCTACCACTTCCCAGTGAGGACTGCTGGATCATCTTTGAGTGCTCTTTACAAAGGTTCATATCTTGCTTCGAATAGGCATCTTTGACAAACGAGCTTACTGGATGGCATAGAATGGTGTATAGGGAACCAATAGAATATCCCAGTGGACTAGCCGACCGAGGCCAGCTGCAGAATCAGGATATGAATGTACGCTACGTCCTTGTAGGGAAACACGTTGGGTGGGCAGCCTTGTATTCTATGGTCAAGGAAACAGACGAAGGGAAAGTTAAGGATGCTAAAGAGGATATAGACACTGTACTCGTATTCGTACGTAACTGACTGGTTTTCTCGCCGTCGTCCTTCTGAGAAGCATTTGCACAGGCAGGCTTATTCTCCGCGGTACTCACTGCCTTCGTTATTGAGTCTTACAAACGACTCTCACCCGATTCTGCGTCACAAACATTGGCAGTAATGAAACAGATATCCCTGCAAATAGCCAATTCCACCTACCACCCATTGATGGCCAACACGCCGTCACAGGCTTTCCAGCCCTCCAATACAGACATCTGTGTCAATGCTCTATGGTTCGCTTCGCTCATCCTTAGCCTCACAACCGCTTCAATAGGAATACTCGTCAAACAATGGTTACGAGAGTACCTTTCCCTACATAACCCATCCCCTCGAGCGCGTCTCCGCATCCGCCACTACCGCGAACCGGAATTGCGCAGGTGGAAAGTGTTCGAAATTGCGGCCGTCCTTCCGTTCTTACAGCAGCTCTCTTTGGCACTATTCTTCGTCGGGCTTTGTTACTTCTCAGCCTCCGTTCACAAAACCGTCGGGCGCACAAGCTTATCACTGGTAGTCGGCTGGGCCTTTTTTATATGCACCGTCACCATCCTCCCTCTATTCTTCCCGAGGTGCCCATACAAATCTACACTACTCGTGTCTCTCCATGTACATCTTGTACATATGATGTGGAGGGTAACAGGCCGGATGTACCTGTGGAGTTTTCTGCGCCCGCTTCGTAACAAGGACTGGTTGAAATGGCTCTGGACGATCTACTAGTCCCTATCGGACTATCGAGACAGGCACACTGAAGGTATAGCGAATGCTGAAGATGGCGCCGATCTGGACATTCTAGCCGAGGTCGACGTTGCCCAGTCCAATGACGAACTTATTGGTACCACAATCTTCGAGTCAGTACAGCAGATCTACGAGCCTAAATGGGAGAAAATACTCAAGCTTGTCTTCCGCATACTCGAGTCGCGTCTGCAACGCGGCGCTTTGCAGTTTGATACGCCGTCTCCCACGGATTTGCAGCCATTAACGCGGCCTGCGTACAACGGCGTTATCAACATCCTCTCCCATTACCTCACAGTCCAATTCAGCCATGGTGGCTCGGAATGGCAGGACTCTCGCCTTACTTCCCATGCGTTATTCCTTCTGTTCTCCAGCAGTCGATTCCCCCTCCCCGCATCTGGCGCTAAGGTACTGGCTCTCCATGGCGGTGACATTATACGTATCATTACCACTGCCTGCATCAAGTCACGGGAACGCGTATTTTCGCTGTGGTCGCTCTTCAGGTGTCTAACCCGCAGAGCGGTGGAAGAATCCGATTCGACTCCAGACTCGTGTCTCCGGGACTTCGAAGTCATTGTAAATGCTGCTTCTGAAAAGTTTGAACTGGACAATAACTCGCGGCACGACTCCAGGACCCTCATCCGGATCTTTACGCTTGAAGACTGCGGAGACGTCGACCTCTGCTTCAACAATGGTATCTGGACGGACGACGTTGCATGCGAAGCCGGGGTGTTCATGGCTGGCATTATCTCAAGAGCAGTGCACCGACTCACATCGCTATCCACGGACAATATCACTACTCTCGATACTCAACGAACTATCTGCTCTACCTTACCATGCGGCTCGACAGAAACAACAGCCCCTGCTGTGCTCGATTGTCGGTTCACCGGTGCTGTCACCTGCGTATGGTATCTCGCCTACAAAGCAAGCATGGACTGGTCTATAGGGCCATTCCAATCGACTATCCATGACTGCCTTTTGCACCGAGTAAGCACGATTGCTCTGTTGAGGTCGCTCAATGGAACACCAGAGTCAGTGATCATCAGCTTGTGTGCTGAATTCAGGCGCTATGGCGCTCCACGTAGTAGGTTTTGTTCACTTGCGCGCATGTTGAATATCGTTCCTAACACGGAATTAGTCACCAGACAGATGCAACAAAATATCCTTGACGCCATCCAGGATCTTACCCTTATATCAAGTCCCTCGTCGCAGCATCGTCGCGCAGCGCCACAGCTTACACTAAGTCATGCCCTGAAGATCATCTGCTTCGGTGTTCATTTGGTGGAGCCTACGAGAGAAACGCAATTCACGGACTGGTACAAGACACTTTTCGACACGTTGACTCGTCTGCTCATCTACCACTCACCAGCTACTCTCGGACTACCACCATCCTATGCCCTTGCAACCGAGTCTCAGGCAACAAACGACCTCGCCGATACGAGACATACTGGGACAAATGACATAACACGCCTCGCTGACTTCATTCGTTCATCACCTGCCAGCTTGAAGCCATGTACCGCCCTAGCGGAAGCCTCCCTTAGGCATATTCAATGGAAAGACCTCAAACTTTATTGCCCTGATTGGACTTGTTGGGTAGACGGCACCGTCCCGGAGTACGAGGAATGGCTGACTCAGACGAGGTTCCACCCCGAGGACGCAGTGTACGAAAACGGCTTTGTAGAATGCCTTGTGATGATAGTCATCGCATCCCGCGCTATCGACTTGGATGCTGCCAGAGACTTCGATATCAACGCAAGCTGTTATAGAGTCAGAAGTCTTGGCCTGACGAATAAGATCCAGGATACACTTTCTGTCCACTGGCAGCAATAATGATACTAGTCCGACCACTGGCACCCAGATGGGCAAGCGGGGTATTGACTACGAAATTGATAATTACTTAGGTCGATGATAGATGTCACCGTAAGGCGCAAGGTTCTGGAACGGGTGTGTCGATTATATGAGAGTGCGCTAGATAAGCTAGACTCTTTGCGATGACTAGGTAGGCTACCTCCTACAGAATGGACATAAATCGTGTCCGTTGATAGTAGTCTCTGGCCTCTCTCGAAGTCCAGCAGCTCCCGACCACGTCATGAATGAACAGATGGATGAGGTTGGAGAAGTAGACGTCTTTCGAGCATTTAATTGTCAAGTGTCCTAGTGGTCTTCATCATCGACCACTACTTCTTCTGACGCGAGTATTGCACTTGTGACGTCTGCATCCAACGCCAGGTGCTTCGCTTCCTCCGCATATGTTGTCCTGACGTCCTCCGAGTCTGCTGTAAGGGAAGATGGCTCCGGGTACGCAGAAATAGTCGAGTGTGAGTTATCCCGTTCTTCGGCCTGCGACACTGAATCTGTGTTTCCCTCTTCCAGCGGAACTTCGTCTATGGTGGATGCAAGCAACTGTGGATCTAAATCCGTCTCCTGGGAATGTCCCGGATTTGGATCGCCAGTACCGAGGGCGGTACCAGACCTAGCGTACGTGAATGTATAACCTGCTCTTAACATCCTTTCGACCATATTGAGCTGGCTTAGCCTGTAGAAGTCTTCTTTGGTAGTATTGCCGGTGGGCACATGATATGACAGGATGTATATGGCTCCCAGTATCTCAACCAATGAATCATCGAATAATGAGCGCACAAATATAAACTTGTCCTCCATATCGCTTGCCTGAATGTGCTTTAGGCAGGCCTCGGATAGCTGATTGATAATAAGCGTGTCGTCTGGTGTGAAGTGGTGAACGGCGCGGTCTAAGCCTCGATGTTTATCATCTGTGTCGGCTGCAGCGACGAAAGTCCGGTCCTCAAGCTTCTCTGCATCCTCCTCACTGTCTTCTCCAGAACACCGATTAGCCCGGGAGAGGAGCCGGATGTAGTCGGGGTGAAGAACTACTGATGAGCGGTAGACGAGCTGTACCGTCGCCTGCAATAACGTCTTGTACATGTCCGCATGATCCGTTTGGAACGATTTCGAGAGGTTAGTCAGATGAACGCAGAAGCACATCACTCTAAGAGCATGAATGAGTCCATGTTCATGTTGTGAGTCTCGCGAGTCGCCCCCAGGGCCGGTATCCTTAACGAACTGAACATGAGTGTTTGTGACCACATGAACGAGGTTTTTTAGCATTTGTCCAACTTCTAAGAACATTGTGACTGGCTTTAGTAACTGTCGACGAGTAGGAGGCACATTGACATACCTTCAGAACGCCTGAACATTAATTGCCTCTCGACCCGGAACCTAGACACTATGCCAATGACTGCAGAACAATGGATTCGTCCCAATGCTCTAATAATCGCTATGGTTCCGTATTGGTTGCAAAGAGCGATGCGCATAATTGAGTAGAAGGACATGTGTACTGGCAGCATGGATTTATCTGGATCAGTAAGAGTAACAGGCCAAGGGTGGGTTATTTGCCATATTGTAGCAAAGAAGACGTCCATAATCGCTAATGCGCTGCTTTTATCGGCTTCAAGCAAAGTGTCATTTGTCGACAGAGATTTCGAGGACCCATTGGCGTGCTGCGGCGAGTGCGACGGAGAGGCAGCTTGAAGAGTGCGCATGACAAGCCGTGTTAAGAAGGTTAAGATTGCAGCACGTGTATTCTCCTCCAAATCTTTCCATGGAAAGGTAGAGATATCGT
The DNA here is from genome assembly GCA_037039805.1 of Irpex sp. M6601. Classification (NCBI taxonomy): domain Eukaryota; kingdom Fungi; phylum Basidiomycota; class Agaricomycetes; order Polyporales; family Irpicaceae; genus Irpex; species Irpex sp. M6601. The sequence continues at coordinate 14,451 of JAXQGN010000104.1, read as the reverse complement.
CTCTTCCATGGTCGGCGGGATCTATTGTGCCAGAGTCACGGTTGACGTCTTGATTTTCCGGAATAGTCTCGAGAACGATTTCCAATTGCCGTCGGGCTGATACTAATGTCCAGTTGAGGTGTTCCGCTGCATATTCCATTGCTCGCACGAGGTATGAGAGAGCTGATGACGGATCTGCAGTCTGGTAGCAGTCCTGAGTGAGTTTCCGCAACAAGCCCTCCAACGGGATACGTTTGTGATTATGGGCGACACATAAAATACGCCCGAGCTGAGAGCTTTCTACAGAACGAATATTCTGAATGCAAGTATTAGCGATTGCATGAAGCAGCGTGGCAGAGTTGCGTCTAATAGGAATCTCCTCTTCCCAGAGATCGATGGCTTCCATTATATTGGAGGATCTCGGAGGCTGCCAACAAGCACTGTCGACGATAGAGCGCATTAGGAACTTGGTGTAACTGTTATCTGTCGTATTCCGCAGGATAAAGTAAAGCGACGAGGTCGGGTCCTTGGAGCATAAGCATTCGTCAAGGAGAAAAGCCAACATCGCAACATGGGAATGGAAAGGATGACTATCAGTGGTTTGGGGGTCAGAAGCCCACGCGCGATTGCCTGCTTTGTCCATCGTAACCTGTAGGAGGGATGATGCAGAATGTTGTGACACGCTAGTAGGAAGGTGATGTACCAGTAGGCGTAGCATGTCCTTCCCATGATCGAAAAGGGCTCGAACTCCCGACGAAGGAAGTGGATGACGCCCCTCGGAAAAGAAGAGGAATATCGCAGAATACGCTGCTGTTGACTCCGAGAGTTCGTCGTGACCTTCCCCCCTAAATTCGGCCGAGAGGTAGTGAGAGAGGATGTCCATCATCCCGAGGTACGCGGACTGACTTAGCGCATTCAGGGACAATAGTCGTGGCCGCTCTAAGGAAAGGTGGGAGGCTTCAGGTAGACGGTGCTCCAACAGACGAAATAAAAACGGCACAATGTCCTGCAGTCCGAGCCAGTGAACTTGCTTCAACGACTCGAGTACTGTCGTACCCAGGAGTTCGTCGTTGGATTGGAACGCATCGGCGTCCCCAAGAATCTTCAAGTCTGCCTCGTCCTGCTTGATGATCTCCTTTTCGTTATTGCAGCTGAGGTGCCTATCGGGTCGCCACGCTCGCTCATTAGACCAATTGAAGAATCGCTGAGCCATTTCCCTGTTGAAAGCAAGGCAGCATAGATGGATCCCTGATGTAGGATAGTATGTCAGTCTATCGACTGCACGTATAACCAGGAGATGCGAAGACTTGAATATTGTCTTGAGTGGCGTAGTCTTGTAAGGACACCGTGGGAAGAGGACAGGGAGTATTGTAACTAGTAGAAAGCAGAAGGCCCAGCCAACGGCCAGAGGAAGAGTTGTATTTCCGATACTATCATGCACGTTGGCAGTGAAATAGCACAGACCGACAAAGAATAATGCGAGGGCCAATTGCTGCAGCAAAGGGAGGGCAGCGGCAATCTCAAAGACCTGCCATTGCTGTAAAGCAAGGTAGCGATAGTTGCGGAGGCGAAGGCGGGCCTGAGGTGAGGACGAGTCAACGGCCATATATTCACGCAGCCATTGCTTCACGAGAATCCCGAAGGAGGCTGTTATGAGGCTAAACATAAGCGAGGCGAACCAAAGTACGTTGATACGAATAGCGGCGGTAGACGGTTGGAATGGGATGGCGTTGGTACTAGCGATGGCTACCGTTGGGTGATAGGAAGTATTCGCCATTTGCAGCGAGAGCTGCTGAAGGACCGCAAGGCTCTGTACATGTGTAGCCAGCATCATCGATGTTACATCCGGAAGAAGTTTTTGATAAGACTCCACAACCAGAGCGGAGAGCACAGCGGAGAACAGACCAGCCTTCTAACAATTAGCATCACGCAGACAACGGGAAGAGATGAGCTGCTACGTACAAAAACAAGCAAGGTATCAATGTCGTCTTTGACGGCCTTCACCTTCTCCTCGTCGTATTCCCGCATGTGAGCCGCGATGGCACCCCATCCGGTCGCTTGGCCTGTCCATATGTACCGAACCTCCCTGGTGTCGTTCTCGTCTTGATTCTTCGAGCTCTTCTTCGGCGGTGGGTCCATTTTATTCCCGTACGTATGATATCTTCTGCGAGGGCGATTTTGTTTATGACTACAGAAGGTATCCGACTCTATCGTAGTGTCAGTGCTAATGGTTCATTTATAATTCCTGGGACGTACCTTGTGAGATAAGAGGATGGGGGGTAAAAGGAAGGAGTGGGTGCGATGAACAAATCCTTTTACAAACATCGCGAAACTCCAGCATACGTTATCTAGAAAGTAATCGTGCCCGAATATCAGCTGCAGCATCAGGCCGGACCGTTTGCCTGGGTAGATGCGACCCTAGGCCTCGCGGCGAGGAAGACTTCACGAGCATTGTTGTCACCAGTACAGTGTTGTGCGGCCTGTACCAGGCTGATCATGCTGCAAATGAGGCGAAAAAAACTACCGAAGTAGAGCGGTCAGTGCAGTATTACACTTGAATAACAAATTCGGTAACGTACAATTGCATGGACGAGAAAGAATGAGCCGGGAACGCCTCTACCGAAGCAGACGAATTGTCGTTGATGGGATCTTCGACTAGCGCACAACGTGAAGTACTACTTACCTCTGGACATCCATGTCCTCCTCATCATGGCGAAACAAACATCTAACACCAGCAACACTGGGTGGGACCCTGTATTGATCATCGCTCAAGTACGCCTTCAATTCACATATCTTCAGTCATACTCAATGACCTAAACACATTCGAAGATAATCTCCCTCCAAGCCTTACACTACCTTACGCTTGCTCTTCTAGTATCTCCTCTCCTCTCTCTTTTTGCAAATCCAGGCGCGTTGGAGTATGAAGGCGGGGCTGCGAATGTCGGTATGCCAATGTTGCATGTTAGGTTTACGTCTGTACTCACTCTCCCTCCTCTACACTCTACTTTACCCTTTCCCACCTATTACACTCGACCTCATTCGACTTGACTCGACTTTAATTTACTCTTCGCACTCTCTCACATAGGCATGATAATGGACTGGCGACAAATGGCCGGTAAACCCACCACAGGCGCGTCTCTCGCCGATACATGGAAGAGTCTCCATTCCGTCTGGAGCGGCGGACATCAAGTCCTCAGTGGCGATAGCAATGGCAGTGGTAGCAGTAGTCAGCAAGGAAGTGCAGGAGGAGGGACGTGGAGTGGACAGATGGACCCGAGGAGAGGGTGGATCATCGCTATTTGCTGGCTCGCGACTTGCGGCGCAGAGTACGTCTACGTTCTTACAGTTCGTCTCCTCATTCTGCACCCACTAACTTCGAACTCCATTATTCCTTCAAACTGTCTTATACCAACAGTATAATCTACCTATACCACCTAATCCGCCGCCCACGCCTAATCCTCGACTTCACCCTCACACTCCTCTTCAACCACCTCGTTCTCACAACCTACTACTCCTCCGCCCTCCCTTCGTCTATATTCTTCTGGGTCGTGATGGCAATAGGTGCGGCGGGGACCGTCATCGTCGCAGAGCAGGTGTGTGTTAAGAGGGAGATGGAGGAGGGGCTGAAGGTTTCCGTGGGAAGTGGAACTGGCGTTGGTGGAGGAGAGGAGGGGGATGAGATTGAGATGGGTGGGTTGTTGAGACATGACTGAGGATTGGTAATGCGGATGAGGTTGTGTGTAGAAGGTGCGTTGCAACTCTACTTTCGTGCAGCAGTGGGACTAATGTGCTACCAGTACTTCTAGTGGCAGCGTATCATACATTTCGGATAATACTCGATATGCGGTCAATACAGGAATAAGAACACAAAGACGGCCGCAGTAAATGATTTGCACGCACGCATCTGCAACAATGATGCCGAGTCCCTAAGCCCCTCCATCATCGGTACTCAGCGCCCCTGCACTGCCCTGTTACCATCAACGTCACATTTAACCTTCTTCACAGTCCGGACAAGTATAACACTCGCACTGACGGCGACTCGTATCGTGTTTCCTTCCTTCACCGCACTTTCATCTACTGTCGTGAGTTGCATCTCTACTTGATCTCGTCCTTGCCGCTGACTAACGCTGGTCAACCAGGTGCGCTACCCCACATGCACTAGCCACTACGGCCTCTTTCGCGAATCAATCCAGCCCAATGAACAGATCCCTCTCCCAAGACGAAGACACCACTGACAAGAACCCGCACAAGGAACACGAATTGCCATACCCGGATAGTCGTAGTCATGAGGCCCGGGACACGGAGGTTCGATATATACTCTCAGGGGAGCCTACGGGGTGGACGGCCATGGCGGCTAAAGTGAGGGAGTTTGACGAGGAGAAGGTGAAGGATACGAAGGAAGATATCGATACTTTGCTTGTCTTTGTGAGTAGCTTCGTTTGTGATCCACCCTCTCTCTCTCCCTCTCTCGTTCACGTTTGCTCACAGAGCACTGTCACAGGCGGGTCTGTTCTCAGCAGTTCTCACCGCTTTCCTCGTCGAGTCCTATCAAAACCTTCTCCCAGATACAGCTTCCCAAATGCTCACGACGTCCTCGCAAACGCTCTCAGTAATGCAGCAAGTATCTCAACAACTCTCCAATACGACCTATCAGCCCCCAGCTTCCATACTAGCTACGCCCACCCCTCCACCCTTCCATCCATCCCCAAATGACATCCGAGTCAACGTTCTCTGGTTCGCGTCACTCATCTTCAGTCTCATTACTGCGTCGTTCGGCATACTTGTCAAGCAATGGTTACGAGAGTACCTTGCCGTCACATATCCATCCCCATACGCGCGGCTCCGGATCCGTCATTACCGCGAGCCAGGACTCATCCAGTGGCAAGTCTTTGAGATCGCCGCTGTTCTTCCACTTCTTCAGCAACTCTCCCTCGCTCTGTTCTTCATCGGCCTGTGCTACTTCACCGCGTCCGTACACGAAAGCGTGGGCAACACGAGCCTTCCGTTGGTGGCCGCGTGGGGATTCTGCCTATTAGTCGTCACTATTCTGCCAGTGTTCTTCCCCCGCTGCCCGTACAAGACGACTCTACTCAAGTCCCTACCCATCCTACGCGCGATCGAGGCCGTCGCGGACTGGCTGTACGACTGCCGACCCCTACAGTATGTCCGCAAAGCAGGCAAACTACAATGGCTGCATGACTTTTCTTGGGCTCTGTATAAGCATCGTTTGGCTCATGATGAGAGCGAGATCATCACAAAGGACAAATCGGACCTACATATACTCTTCAATGTGGATATCCTGCAGTCGAACGACGAGCTTCTTGGGACAACGATCTTCGAGTCGTTGCAACAAATCCACCAGCCGCGATGGGTCGATATCGTCGACTTTGTGCTCAAAGTGCTCGACCATCGGCTACAAGCGAAAGTCTCTCTGTCTGGATCCCCGCGCCCGTTAAACTTGCGCCCGTTAAGTCGCTCAGCCTATGTCGGCGTTATCGATATTCTATCCTACTACGCCAGCATGCACCTCTTGAAACCCGGCTCGTCGACGTCTACTGTCTCACGATGGGAAGCTTCTGACTCAACGATGCATGCGCTCTACATCTTCTTTTCCCCTAGCCGACATCCCTTGCCAAGATCGGGCGCCAGGGTATTCGCTGCTATCCTGCAGCCCCATCGCACCGAGCTCATACGAGTGCTCGTCCGTGGCTGCCTGAAGCCCAAGAAATCAACTCCTCGCTTGGGCTTACTCCTTGAGGGTATCAAACAAAGAGCGGACGACCTTGGGTGGAGTATGGACTATTCGTTGCATTGCTTGGAGACGTTGATCAATGCCGTGTTCGACCACTTTCGTGAGGACTCAGATTCGGAAGATCGACTACCAGCTGGGCCGTTCAAGCTTCAGGGAGACGTCTCGAAGTGGCCATGGGAGGCTGATATATGGATCCCGAAAGTCTGTCATGAGGCGACGAAATTCATCGCCGATGTCATCCGCAGAGACTTGCGTAGTTCTCAGCATCTGAATAGCGTCGACCATGGCTTGACCAAGCACACTGCACTGCCCGACTTTGAAGTTGAAGATGGGATGATTGCGCTGTCCGCCACTGGCGTCGTATCTCATAGGCTCATCGGTGCTCTTGGTTGTATGTGGCATTTGGTCAACCTGTTCAAAGAGCATTATTATCTGTCGGCCTTCCGAAGTGCCATTGGTGATTGCCTTTCACGGAAGGACAGCACGACTGCACTCTTGACTGCGCTTTGTCACACACCGATGAGCGCGATCAGTGGTGTCTGGGATGAACTGGCTACGGAGAACTATGCGCTGAAAAGTACGTAGAAGATTTCTTGCTTTTGATATTTCGCGTCACCTCACTCAACATGATTCACAGTCACAGACGAAATGCTGAAGAATTTCGGCGACGTGGTTGACGACATCATGTCTAATATGGTCGAGGGACAAGCCAAGGCACCCAGTTCAGTATACCCGCCCATCACGACAATCCGCGCTCTCAAAATTATGTGTCTCGCTATACATCTAGTCCGGGCACCCAGTGTATCGCGGCACTTCGACAAGTGGCGGAAGCTCTTTGCCTCACTCACCAATCTTGTGTATTACACGGTGGGGCCCACACGCATCCAAACCTCCACAAACCTCTCATCTAGGGCCAGGGACTCCACCGATGCCACTGGTACTGTGACACAGCCTCTCATTGAGCTCTGTAGGTTCGCTCGGATTTCTCAGGAGGAGGCGCTACCGCAGCTGGCCGAAACTTGCTTGAAACGGATACAAACGCGCGATTTGAAGACCGCCTTCCCTCGCCTCAAGGGAAGAAAGGATACATATGAAGATTGGCTTGTCAAGTTCAAGGAGACGGAGGCCTTGTTTACCGACGACAGCGTGGAAATGCTCGGGGTTATATACCTCGCGTCGCAGCCTTCGGACACACGTCGTGAAGCCATCGAACCATTCTTTCGGCTGAAGAAGCTGGGTACGTTGGACAAAGTCCAGGACTTCCTGCGTCTCATGGATAATTGGAAACCCTGGAACGAGGCGAAACTTGACTCTCCCCTTCCAATTAATTCTGAAGGCACCACCTCTGTAGATGCTACTCTGGATACAAATGACTGCTCCGGACGATTCTCTTCTCTCGCAACTACATCTGATGTTTTCGCATCGGTTGGCAATACAGTAGCGGGAAAGGCGGGCGACCAAATTGACACAGCATCTGATGACAAGACGAACATCGAATAAATTTACTTCACATCTCGGAATGAGCTCATACGCGTCGGATTGAAAGCGTGCACTAATCGCTGCAAGTTCGCTCTGATCAGCCCGAGTTACCAACTTGGCAACTCTGAACTCACCTCATGCGCTCAGGCGACTACCAACTTAGGCATTACGTAAGCTTCAAGCTGCGCCACCAGTGCGCCACCACAGTACCGCCTGGTCTTCATCGAACTAACTACTACTCAGGATTCAGGTCACTGTTCCCTAGAACTTGTTTCACCCTCAACAACTCTGTGCCGTCTATCCTAAGAACCGGATTAGCCTCGTTGATTGCACTACGACAGTACTAACGGGTCACGGTTATGGAACAGCACGTCTTACCTGACAAGGTGGACTCGCCTGATGCAGAGTCAAAGACGGCAACACGTTATGTACTCTCAGGTCAGCCAACTGGGTGGGCTGCTATGGCCCAAAACATGCGAGAGTATGACGAGGACAAGGTTAGATTCACGAAGGAAGATATTGACACCCTTCTGACATTTGTACGTTATTTCTGCTTTTATTCACCGTTCTATCAGTCGACGTCACAGTATGTTTTATAGGCCGGTCTGTTCTCCGCTGCACTCACCGCATTCCTCGTGGAGTCATATCAGGCTCTCCTTCCGGATCCAACCTCACAACTCGCATCCACCTCTCAACAATCCCTCGCTGTCATGCAGCAAATATCGCTGCAGTTGGCGAACCCCTTCAACCAACCACTAAATATCTCTATTTCTGGAGCTGTACCTCCGACTTTCGAACCGTCAGCAAACGATATTCGGGTCAACGTGCTCTGGTTCGCCTCGCTCACCTTCAGTCTCATGACTGCGTCCTTCGCAATACTCGTCAAGCAATGGCTACGTGAATACCTCGCGGTCGAGTATCCTTCCCCTCAAGCCCGGTTACGCATTCGTCACCATCGCTACCCTGCATTATTAAGGTGGAAGGTTTTTGAGATCGCAGCCCTCCTCCCGCTCCTGCAACAGCTTGCGCTGGCATTATTCTTTATCGGCCTCTGTTATTTCACCGCCTCGGTGCACGAGAGTGTCGGGCACACAACTCTGCCGCTTGTCGCGGGATGGGCCTTCTGCTTTACAGTTGCCACTTTGCTCCCCGTCTTTCTACCTCGCTGCCCCTACAAGACGACATTACTCAAATCCCTTCATGTGTATATCTTACGGGGTTTGGAGCAGATTCTTCCCCGGATAACCCCTCGTCTACGACGGCCTTCCTATCATCAAGGTTTCACTGACCTTCTGCAACGTCGGACGAAGCAGTTACTCGATCGTTTCCGCCTCTATATAGGCAAATATCGCTCGCGGCACGATGAACAGTACATCATCATGCAGGACGATCAAGACATCAAAATCCTATCCAGCGTTGACGTCATACAACTTAACGACGAGCTGTTATCTACCACAATCCTCGAATCTCTTCAGCAAATACACGGCCCTCGTTGGATCGATATTGTCGCCTTTGTTTATGAGCTGCTGACTCATCGCGGATACCCTGTCCTCTACCCCAGGGACTTGTCAACTATCCCGCCCCTCCACTTCAGGACCTTGAGTCAGTCAGCGTACACGGGCATCATCGACATTATCTCCCGCTATGCGCAGCTCAGACTTGGCGTTGAAGAAGGCTACAGTGCTCAGATAGCTATCCAACATAACTGGATTATCCTCCTTTCGGAGAGCCGCTATCCCTTTCCAAAGTCAGGCGTTTCCGCGTTACACAAACTTTTCGAATCACCCACAATTGAAGATGAATGGAGAAACCTTGTGCACGCTAGTTCCGATCTTGCCTCACTGTTCGGATGTCTTGAAAGGAGGATAGAAAATCTCGATTTAAGCCTCTCATCATCTTTGCGTTTCATCGAGGCCTTATTGAAATCCGTCTTTCGAACAGACGATCGGTTGAGCCTCAGCGATGATATATCAAGGTGGCCATGGGATGCTTTCTTGGAGCGGTCACCCCATTCGCAGGGGGTTTACCAGGCTGTCGCACAATGTGTGGCAGCAATCATAAGCCATGCTCTGATACGACCTGTTAGAGCCACGCCTAGCAGGCCTGTTCACGAATTATCAAATCATCGCATGGAGGTAAACGACGTTGTGGCGGAAGTCGCAGTCATTGCCCGATGCGAGGGTGCTATGGCTTGTACATGGTATCTTGCCAATATATCGGGAAATAAGTATTTCCCCCAAGGATTCCAGTCCACTCTTCTCCAATGGCTTTCCCACAGGGATAGTGCTGTGACTGCTGCCCTTGCCATACAAGCTCTCGCTCGGGTAAGTGCGCAGGTTGTCGTGAATGTGTGTTACGAGTGCAGATGGGGTGAGTATCTCTCACATGGTGTGGGTCTCCGTCATGTCAAGCTTGCTGACCACGCTTTCGAACTCAGCCAAGAATTACCGTTCCCTCCAACAACCGGCACTACTTGGTCTTATTGATGTTTTCAACAGCCTGCGCCCAGCTCACGATGAGTCAGATTTCGTGGCCACTGGTCACGAAAGCCCCTTCAACACTCGTCTAGCGTCGCCTAGTCATACCCTAAAGCTCTTGTGCTTATTCATCCAATTTGCTCCCAAGTATTCCAAAGAACCGCCGAGCGACTTACCAGAATGGCGGACGCTGCTTCACATCCTCGTGGACCTTGCTCGTTCAAGCCTCAGAATATCTGAGCCCAACTCTTCGAATCCGTCGATCTCCAAACGCACTTCCACCATTTGCCGAACTAGGCTTTTGGAAACCGATGCGATGATCATTCATGCATGCCTACAGCACATCCGACGGGATGATCTAAGCTGGGGATACCACAACTGGACGATACCCACATACGAAGAGTGGTGCCAGGAGTTCAATGATGAATGCTCCGCGTTCGATGACCGCCTTGTCGAGACGTTGGGGATGATGCATTATGCCTTCCATTATCCCGACAGAGGCTTCAGACCGAAGGACGAGGCACAGTTTTTCAGATTAAGGCGCCTGGATGTCGCGGAGAAGGTGAGGAGCACATTAGACAATCAAGAACTGGACAGGCCTTTTTCTCCGAGTGTCCACAGTAAACAGAGTGAAGCTCACTCTCCTTCTGTGCGCGCCAGTATTGTGGATGTGGAGATAGAGTCACAACACGCTGGAGACGTATTATCAGGACCCCCCAGTGTTCTCTCGCAAGGTCTCCCGTCCACTGGGACTTCTACCAATTCTTTGAACTTGGATCCACCCGCAACCTCTTCGGACATCGTTGTATCAAGCTCCATTCGTCCCAGAGACGACAACAGTGATCGTTTTGCCTCGGATGAAGAGTCTGCAAACAACAGACCTTCAAGCGGTGGTTCCCTCAGGCACCCTCGCGCCGAAGGAGTGGGTCAGTGACCTACTAGGGCCGGAAGCAACCTTTCTCGTGGAAAGGTGGTGCATCCGGACGCAGGTAACGACATCGAGGTGTCAGGCGATACGTATCGCCTGACACTGGCAGTATCAAGCCTCAGAATAAGGAGACTTCGCGAATGGCGGGTGGCTGGATGATCGCAACGTACGGAGAGGCTGACGGCGAGCATCTCGGGGGAGGTGCCGTCGAGCGACGAAGATCATATAGGCTCGTGGGCAGCTTGCAATTGGGTCTAACCGGCGAGTCTGAAGATCATAGATATGTACTTATTGGTACGTAGGAAGTATGCGAACGAGGAAGTGTTGACATTCGCGAATTGTTCAAGTAACAACAGTAAATGAGTATTATTACTAGAAGGCGTCGAGCGTTGTGACAGACTCCCATAATTAAATGCATGGGTCTTGAAGCCAACAGGTTATGTATGCTACAGGGACGCACTTGACGTTTTTCTCAGTTTGTGTAACTCAAATAAGAGAATTGGAATGGTATGGACCGATGAAGAAGACGGGATAAGGCACCTCGTATGACCGGTCCCGGTCGTATGAGCATTACGGGTATCGAGCGCAACGATGTTTTGCTACGTTCGGTAGCGAACATGGCGGTTTGAAGGTGTGGATTAGAAAAAGGGAGTGCGCACCGAGTGAACATCAGCGTGATAGAATTCAAGAAGATACATGGCATCCACGAGCTAAAGCCCTCTTGCACCATTCGCGCATCTCCGCGCTCAGCCCACAACCCCGCACCTCAAGTGGATCCATCGTGAGCTAGCTCGCGTCATCGACCATAAATATCGAGAGATCGAGCTGAGAGTATCCGTTGGGAGCAGGGAAAATATTTTATCATTGCTGTCAAGGCTGGCGTACACCTGACTACCGATACTTTGACGGGTGGGCTGGGGTCCGCTCCAATACAACCGTGACATTCTTGTCGACGCCGGAGACAGAGGTTACGGCGGCGGCAGCAGTCCACGGATGACTGAGAAGTTAGGTACGGCAGAGAGTTTCCAAGCGTAGACGAGGGATATCGAATGTTCATGAGTGAAGGGTCAGACCATTGTCATTGATGAGATGTGTTGTCAGCCCTCTGCGCTCGATGGGGGATGTCGGGGGATACAGCTGCAGTTCAGATTGTCAGAAGCGACTCGGGAGGTGCACATACCGTGAACGTGAATGCAGCGGGCGGCCGTACTCCATGTACGGCCTCAATACATCGCGCGACGGGTACAGAAATTCAGACAGGTGCGGCGTAGAGGGCGACTGATAGGGAATGGAACGTTTGCAAGCGACAAAGGGTAGATCACGCACCTATAGACCGTGGCTCCAATATCGTTCTCAGTATTCATCGACGTCTGCGTGGGACGGGCTTGTATGGTCTACATAATCGCACCCAACGCGTACCGCTTGGGATTGAAACGGAGAAGAGACGAGAGTGCACGTCGAAGTCGTTACTTACCATCGTCGCTGCCAATGGTTTGACCGTCCACACAAGTGGATCGATCGTACAAGGGCGTATATGATGTTCTAGAGCCGATAAGTGAACTTCCATGCCGCTGGGGGGTTGGCATGAGGCTGTAGTAAAAGACGTGGATAACGTAGAAGATGAGAGGAGGATGAGAGGTCGTTTAAGACGCCGGTTTGTCTTACCTGACCATGTTGGTCGCAGACCTCCACCACCGACCTCCACTAACTCAGCTCAACTTGCGTCTCACGATAATTTGGACGTAAACTTGCTAAGATTCCTCAGCACAGGCAACGCAGGCAGTCTAGTGTACTCGTTCCATGTCTGGTTCCGCTTGAACTATTCATCTGGTGAGTACTCTATCATACCGTCCAGTGTACGTCAATGAACTCTGAGATTTCTAGTACTCGTGACTACCTTACGATCGTATGCGGGCCCAAGCACCCGAGAAAACTCATCGTATTCTGGAGTCTCGGAGGTTGTCGTTGGGACGTAGGACGAGTGCAGGCTTGGAGGTATGAAACCAGTCGGGTGCGTGTTACTCAACTCTTCAATACGTTTTCTAATGTACAAAACCACAGTTTGTTCCCTTAGATTGAGCTGTAGATTCTGCAGCACCCTCCGTGGACACCTCGTTCTCCTTACCGCGTTCCTACGCCCTTAGTCTCATCGCCTGACTAATACCTTTGTCGCGCTTTCTCGACCGGTCGACGTCCAAAGACTACTGCGCTCATGTGGAAGCACGGTACTATTGGGAGGTATCGTTCTGAGTCGCACTCCGCCATCCAGTGCTCTTTAATCAAGAACTTCATGAAGATGCAATAGACTGCAATGACAGTTCGAGCTCGACGAAAGGTTCAGCTGAAGGGCGGCTGAACGGTCGAAGAATTGGGATTTTGTACTCACTTGTCCTCATAAACGGTACGTCCTCTTATGTTACGTAACTATACCTCAACTTGAAGCTCACGACGCGAAACTATAGATACTCGTCGTTCGCACCTACCCATGCACATACCGCCGCCAGGATCGTGCCAATTACTTCCGCGACCCTGTGGGTGTTGCGACTTCGGTCTACTCTAATTTAACGCTCACGTCCTTACGATTCTGACTTATCGTAGTATTGTTTTCTGCGTCATTCTTAAGCATACAACACATTATAGCAACTCTCGATGCCCCCTATCCGTCCTCATACTATGTTTACCATACGAAACCCTCCCAGCGTTGTGGTGCATTGTGCGAGGGAGCCCTAGGCGTTCGAATGGCCAAGGCTCGGCGTAACGGGCCAAAGGGTTGTGATCATTGGGATAATATCTCATATTTTTGCTCGTTTGCGTTTCGGTCAGTTTATACGCAGGTCTAATGATTGAGTACATGGCTTATGACCATCCCACGACCAGATCACAGGTACAGAAACATACTATAGGCTTGTGCAACAATGAAACCTCGAAATTCCGTTTTCGAGACCGGATTGTTTTGAGGGCACGAACCGTGAGTTCCTTAGAATTGGTCCATCCAACGGTGATAGACAGTCGTCTAATCGATCGCAAAGAAGGCATACCGTAGAAGAAGCAAGGCTATGCGTCGAAGTTCGAAGCTCGCTCACTGCTCAAACTCTGTACGATCATTTCCAGATATCCTCGACATGAGCTTGCCAACGTTCGTGCACGTCGCCTGGAAGCTTGGCATGATCATCCCCTTACTCGGCGCATTCGCTTCAGTGTATCAATAAAGTGATACTTGGAATGAAAGGTCGTCTGCGTCGGTTTCTGCAGACGGCGTGCCCTGTACAAGGTTTCGTGGTGCACAGACACTATCGGGAACAGTGTTCCAGCTTCTATCATACCTGGAAAGCCCACCACTCGGGAGCCGCCCTAGGAACTCAACCCCAAGGCTTGTCAGTATCGCCTCCCACGCGTCGTCTCTATATAAGACTCGCGCGTCCGCTCACCGCCCGGTTTCCCTTCACCCCCATGCTTCGAGAACGAACGGTATGTGCCTCTCCCTCCTGCTATCCGGCTTCGCTCGTTGGAACTGATGACATCGTTCGTTTTTAGTGAGGATCTAGTAGCCGCAGACGGAAACGCCTACGCAGAAGACAATTCTCCTACCTGGAATTTGAGCCGATATGACTGAGCCGACTGGACCTGAGCCGACTGGAGGGGTGCCGACTGGAGGAGTGCCGGCAGTGCTCGAGCCGAATGCACTAGAGCCGACTGGAGATATGCCGACTAGGCTTGAGCCGACAGAGGATGTGCCGACTGCAGATGTGCCGACTGCAGATGCGCCGACTGCAGATGGGTTGACCGTTGCAGAGCCGACTGTTGTAGAGCCGACCGCAGCTGGGCTGCAAGGATCT
>JAXQGN010000103.1:0-70263 GCA_037039805.1 Irpex sp. M6601 | reverse complement strand
GTTGAACATTGCATCTTCAAATGCCATACAATAAGTACTTGATCTGAATCCCGTGCAGCGCACGGGATTTTGCTAGTAGTGGCCGAAGTCGCGGAAATAAAGTAGCCGGAGAGAGGCCATCTAGTAAGTATAAAGTCGACTCTGGGACTATCTGAGTGCTGATGTGCCAAAGTCGTCTGTGCATAGACTTTGCGAATTTGAAGATACCGAATCTAAATTCGTGGCTCGTTATGTCAGCTGACAGGTTGTTATTACGACGCCGGGTCCTCGAGCAATTTATAGTGCTGGCATTCACAGGACCCCTGACAATAGGTGAAGAGGCCAGATTTGACGCCGAAAGAAATTGTCCGGACTTGCCGTCGAGATTTCGACCAAAATTGTCCGGATGGTATCTCGCCTCCGGGCGATTTCATGAGCGTCAAGGTTACAAATAAGGTAATTTCTAGATATTTTGATCTAACCTCCGGTTTAGCGCTCTGTTTCGAGGCCTCGGGCGGCCCGACGTTGCCCAAAGTGGGTGTCGAATGTCCGGATTGGTATCCAGCCTCGAACTCCAAGCTCCTCCGAGGGCTGAATTTTGTCCGGACGTATCCAGCCTCAGGTCCTCGAATTCACAAATTTTGTCCGGATCAGTATCTGGCCTCTACGCCTATTGTCAGGGGTCCTGCATTCACGCGTTCACCAAACAGTGTTTCGCCTCCCCGATCCCGACAGTCAGGCGGGTAGAATAAAGCTGACAAGATCTGCGATCCACGCACAACAAGGTTGATTACGTACTTTGTCTACGTCACCACCGGGTCCTCACGACTGTTGTATTTTGCATCTTGATTTCTACGCTCACTCACTGTTTTAGAGCTACAAGACGTCGGTTCTACTGCTGAGTACGTGGCAATTTTTATCGTACTTCCAGTTTACAGACGTGTTGGTCGTGCAACTTCCAGACCACAAAATAAGCCGCGATGGCCGTCTCTCAAGATCGTGTCTCTAAAGAGCCTCTAACGGCGCTTTGCGAATTCTCTCAGCCACCTGAAGAGCCAGAGTTTTGGTGTGCATGGCCGGAATATTCTGCACTATTTCTGGAACGGCCTCAGGACGCTAAGGAAGAGTTACTGAAACTTGCTGCTGCAAGTGATCGAAGACTTCTACCTTTCATGTTCTCTCTCCCTATCAATGATCGTACACCCGAATTGGAGGATGCGCTTTGGACCTCGGGCTATCCTATGGAACTATTGAACATCGTGGCAGACGGCGAGAACGCCTGGTACAAGGAGCTCGCGCGCTTATCCGCTCAGAAGGGCTCTACTATAGAATGGTCTGCCTCTGCAGTAAGTGCTCCTTTCTCCTTGCTGTAGTTTTGCCAACTCATGTGTATTTTAACCGGCGTATAGTGGATGTTAGCCATGTCGCTCAATTGTGTTGCGTCTTTCTCTCTGCATATGCGAAACCAGGCAATGGTTGACTCGGAGTCGAGTGCTCTGTGGAGCTACAAACTTACGAAGCTTTGGAAGACACTATGGGACCATAGGAGCATCGTCTTGGCTCCTGGGTCCCCTAGACCGCTAGGAGAAGTGTTTCTCGTGGTTGGCGAACTGCTTAATGCCTACATCTGTGTCTACCACGGCGCTCAGTAAGTCACATGCTCTCTCACGATGATTGTCAAGCTCAAATTCTGGTGCCGTTGAATATATGTTAGTAATTCCATACCACCTATCAAGTCGCACGCCGCCCATATTGCGTTCTACCTTTGGCAAAGACTCGATGAACCCAAAGAGAACAAATACTGTGCCTTATCAATCTCCGTCAGCATCATCAGACACGACTCTCCGGCGCAAGGCGCAAGTCTCGATTATTTCAAAACAATTATTACCGCGATTATTAAACCTGAAAGCGTCACAGATTTCCTGTGCCGTATTCTAACTGCTGATCGGCCTGTCTCTGCTACAGCGCTCGGGGACGTGCTGACCATGGTCACATTTTTCGTCAGCAGAGGACCTGAGCGCCGCTTCTCTCCTGAAAATCGCAAGCGGCTACTACTGGCACTTGCCGAAGCGTATCAGAGATATGACTGCGTTGGCCTCCCTGACAGCAATCTTGTGAAGCCACATGAGATGGCTGAGCATGTATTACATATCATAATGTGAGTTTTTCCTTGCACAACCTTCTATTACAGGTCTAACTCGCCGTTTAGGTTCATATGGTGGCAGGAAGGCCTCGAGAACACCACGGAAGCGTTGTGGGCGATCGTCGAGGATCCTTTCAGATTAAACTTCATCCGCGTAGTGGCACACGTCATTGTCCATGTATATACTCATAATACGGGCATGAATGCAGGTAAGTCACTCTCAGAGCTCCGCAGCGTCTCGCATATTGACTAGTTCTAGACACTATCCAACTTTTGCTTCAATTGTGGATTGCATTGGCCGAAAGTGCGCTGGAGCATCCTACCAGCGAAGAACTCGCACACAAGTACGTTTACATGCGCCGTGTACTTCAAGTGCACTGGTTGCCTGTGATGCAAGATCTTTGCTCGGCAGCCCGCCAACAGCCGCGCCATAGTATGCCACGACCACGTAACGGACAGAGCGCCGATGACACCGAAGAGCTTCACTCCGCGTTCCGTGAGGGATGTCAGCAAATCTATTCCCTGTGGGAGGAACTTGGTACGGCATACAAGATCAGCGGCATATCGAGAAGGGATATCAAACTACTCCCTTGCTACGTCCATGCGGAGGAGAAAGCTAAAGGGTGTTTCGATACAGGGTGTCCCTGCTACGGAGAGAAACCGCTGCACAAGCTCCGGCGGGTGTGTAAAGGTTGCTGGTCAGCTTATTATTGCGGTCCACGATGTCAGAAGCGGTATGTGACGGCTCCTCTCTATCAGCCTGCTTTACTGGATGTCTCACGGCATTGTAGGGACTGGGAGGCCGGGCATAAGGACAGCTGTAGACGGCGTCCGAGCAGCCTGAGTATCAGTGATTGAACCGAATGCCACCGCAGTAGAATAGGGATTTAAACTTGTGTGTCTGACTCGCCTCAGTCTTCTCAATTGAAATAGCTCACACTTCAGAGGCCTTCAGTTCTATAACCGACCTGAACGGTATCGCATTTTTCACAGATAAAGTACCTTCTTTACAACCACGTGAGGAACACGTGAAGGTCTTCTTATCCGCGTGCTGGGCGCATTTCGTCAAGATTGTCCTTAAGACACGCCGACATCGATGGAGCGTCTGGTTAACCTAGCTCGACCACCATCGAGCCACTAGTACGCTGAGCTGATACGACTCCCCTGAGCCACGCATTGTAATTTTGAAGCAGTAAGCACCGCCCCAACTCCACCTTTGTGGAAGCATCTAACTCTAGTATACACTTAGCTTGGCCTGATTACAGATGCCTATGTTACCTAGCGAACACTCGGAGTGGTCTCGATATAAGGACTTCGTGTACGATCCTTACTATATTTCTTTGTTTCGGGAGCGACCACAAGCAGCTGCCAGAGAATATCGAGAGCTTCTTCAATCTGGGGATGCCAAGATAATTTCATTTATGCTTGCGTTCCCCTACAGCGGTTACACTTCTCAACAGATTCAATCAATGTGGATATCCAGGTTTCCAATCGCGCTACTGGATAGCCTCGCCGATGAGAAGTGGTACGAGTCGTTAAGAGATATGGCTGCAGATGCGGACTTCGGTCACGGTATCACAGCAGAACCGGTACGTTCCTATTTTTGATCAAGTTCAGAGCTGACCAAGTTACACTTCGTCACGCCAGTTGCTGTTTGAGATGGCGGTTCGCAGTCTCTTTACCCTTATGACAACTGTCGATCCGTGTTCGCAAATGCATCGGCCGATCCTAGATGAGTGCTGCCAACGCTTCCCTCTCTTCTGGGAGCGTATGTGGCGCTACCGGGCCATCGTCCTTTCAGATCCGTTCAATCAAGCAACAAGGAAGATTCTCGGATGCGTCGGGGAGTTGGTGGCGCGCCATCACAGCATATATCCTCAGGCCGGTGGGTCGTAAGTGGAGGGCGCACCAGTACTGTATAGCCTTGTTGGACTGAATATTTCTCGTAATTTAGGTCTGGGAAGGTACCGCCCTTCGAATCATATTTGCCCCACATCGCATTGCACTTCCTGGTCAACCCCAATCACTTCCCCGTCGGCACTTCATGTGAACCAGCGTACCTGATTATTGGTGCTATTCAACTGGAGACCAACTTAAATACGACATTGTCACTGCGCGGACATCCATTCCTTCGTGAAGTAGTCCCTGAAGTGGTGGGCCGTGGGGGCGGTTTCGCCCAAATCATTCACCGCAATCTTGTGCGCGGACGCCCTATGGCCCCCGATGAATTCCGGTGTACTCTTGATTTGGTAGGATTGCTACTACGGTTGACGCCCACTATGGTCACACCTGGGTTAAACGGAGCACCCTCAGAATTCCTGTTGGCTTTGGCCGCTGCGGTACAGAAATATGACTGCCACGGATGTCCTAAACAACCGCATTCGAGCTTACATAGTGAACCTGTGGACATTGCCAACGCCTTCTTTGACACTTACTCGTGAGTAACTCCCGCATGTAATCGAGAACACAGATTGAAACCATCTTCTTAGTGGCCTTATCGAAAATATCACCGGAGAGCACGCAAAGGAACTCCTCAAAACCGATCTAGAGAAACATGCATATCATATCAACTTTGTACCTATGCTGGCGCTGTCGGCGGTTGCACCTGCCGCTCATCGGAAGGGTTGGTACTCATGTGTCTCCAGTAGATTCTATTGATTAACACAGTGTGGCCACACAGACACAATAGGGTGCTTTTTGGGTGCATACATCACTATCTCCTTGACAGGGAGAACATCTTATAGCACAGACCGGGGCCACTGGCGAAAGTATTGTCGCCTTCGCCGCATTCTGCAAGTCTACTGGTTGTCTACTCTGAAGGATATACGAACGACCCTTCGACAGCCAGAGTCACAAGCTGCTCCTGGTGCAGCAGTTACCAGGGCTTCGCTGCAAGACATGCTGAAGCGTTGGGAGGAACTCGGACGTGCCTTTAATCTCAGCGACAAATCCAGAGAAAACGATAAGAATCTCACAAACTACGTCACCGCAAAGGAGCTGGCTCTTGGTTGCTTCTACTCCGAATGTTTGTGTTACGGAGAGAAGCCCCTTCATGGCATTCGACGTGTCTGTAAAGGGTGTTGGTCGGTGTATTATTGCGGCCCGATGTGTCAGAAAAAGTAGGTCCTCGCGGTCGTTCGAAACCATCAGTGAATCTGACTATTTGCCAGGGATTGGGAGGCTGGACATAAAAATACCTGTGGGGGACGATCTACTGCTCGTCATAGGTGAATTATTTTCGAAACAGCGCGGGCACCCATCAAAAACTCCAATAGTTCTCTCAGTAGTGGGTAGTAGTATGTAGGAGTCGCCCCCATGTCCGATCACTACTGCTGGGAGTGTAACGGACTCTGATGATTACTCGGCGCTGGCTGTCGTTAGCTACTCTATATCTTGTTGTGAAGGAACATGTGCAACGACATTCTGAAGGTTACGATGAACGTGTACAGACATGCCGGCAGTTAAACGGCGTTCGCGCCCGACTCCTCTTCTGGCCGAGCAAACGGAGGAGCCCATATGGCCATGATAGAAGGTGTGTAAGCGCATTGATGTCTCCGGAGCAATTATTTTGTTGAAGTATCAAACGTCACGTCCAGAGTGCATGCGACTGATGAATATGAATGAATCTCAGGCTTGAGCCCCCTACTAAACTGAGTAGTAAGTACGCATCATGGAGGACACAGAATGTAGACATGTGACGTCGGCGTTCACACTGCCAGTGTGCTAGTGCACTTATGGAGGCTCGGTTTAGTGGGGAAGCTCTATGATCTACACCATAAGCAACAACGCTAAGTACTATCCTTCAAGTTACACAAAAAAGTCAATGAAACACTAGCCGTGGCCTTATTGGGCAGTGCACGGTGGTTTCTTTGCCATTTTTGGGACGAGTCCATGGCAAAAAGAGAAACACCGGCGGAGCCTAAACAATGCCCATCACTTTAACATTCTCCATCACTGGAAGCAGTGAGAGTAACAGCTGCTCTTTGCCCTACATCGACGGTCTAGTTTCTAGCTTTGTACTTTCAAAGACCTACCGCCATGTACGTGCATTCCTTTCGCAAATTTGCACCTCTCCTATTCGGGGCTGCCGAGCTGCCTAATCCTCATGTGTACGGCACTCGATTCGATCCTAACACGACACTTGTATCTCACTGACCGATATTGCATTTGTCACAGATACGCAGTACTGAACAACTTAAAGCACTAGTACGAAAGTACACATAACTGTGGTCTTTGGCGTTGCACGCAGACTCTCAAGTCAAGTACTGGTAAAAATTTTCCCAGTAATCTATCTAAACCACCGTGCGCACAAAGATACCGGGCTGAGATAACTCCCCTGTACTAACACGCATCCTGGAATTGAAGGAGTAAGTGCTGCTCTAACGCGAACTTCCCTGGCAGAAACGTCTGATGTACTATGCGTTTATATTCAGTAGAGACTAAGACTCATATGTCTGCTTCACGGCTGTTTAGTGACAACTCTCACACTGTGCGCGATCCTTACTATGTCGCCATGTTTCGGGACCGACCACAGGATGCGGCGAGAGAATATACAAGGCTTTTTCAGTCAGACGACGCCAAAATAATCACATTAATGATCGCTTATCCCTACAAGGACCCCACTCCTCAACAACTACAATCATTGTGGGTATCAAGGTTCCCAGTGGCGTTACTAGATAGCCTTGCCAATGACAAGTGGTACAAGTCGTTCAGAGTCATGGCTGCGGATGGGGACTATGGTCGAATCCCTTCATCGAAATCGGTATGTTCGTATCTTCAGTCAAGCTCACGCTGACTTAAGGCTGACCAAGTTGAACTTCGGAATACCTCAGTTACAGTTTGGATTGGCGGCTCGTAGCCTTCTTGTCCTCATGCTGACTGCCGAACCGAATTCGTCGGTGCATGAGCCGATCCTACAAGAGTGCTGCGAACGTTTCCCCCGCTTTTGGCAGCTTATGTGGTGCTATCGGGATATCGTTTTTTCAGCTGCGTTCACCAAAGCAACGAAGGGAGTTCTTGATTATGTGGGGGAGCTGATGGGGCGTCATTCCAGCATCTATATACGTCAAACGTACGTGGATAGTACCAGTCCTTGATAGCATCATCGGCGAACTAATATTTCTTATGGCTCAGATCTGAGCCGGCACCGCCCCTCGAATCATATTTACCCCATATCGCGTTACACTTTTTGGTTAATCCAAGTTACTTCTCCGCCGGTCGTACTTCCTGTAAACTGGCGTATCTAGTCGGGGCCGCTGTTCACAATGTGGGCCGCAGGACATTGTCACCGCGCGAGCATTCATTCTTTCATGAAGTAGTCCCTGAAGTGGTGGGCCGTGGTGGCGGGTTTGCCCAGATTATCCGCCGTAATCTGGTGCATGGACGCCCGATTGGACCAGAAGAGTTCCGATGGACGCTTGATTTGGTTGGGTTGTTGCTACGACGGGGAGCACCAATCCTTGCGACGGAGTTGAGTGGACATTCCGAACTTCTCTTGGCTTTGGCAGCCGCAGCACAAAAATATGACTGCCTCGGATGTGCTGTTCCACCGCAGAAGGCGAGCTTAGGCTGCGGACCAACGGACGTCGCCAAAGCTTTTGTTGACGCTTACAGGTGAGTCATTTTCCGTTCAACCAGGTATGAAATGCATAGTAACTCATCCCCGCAGTGGCTTGATCGAGAACCTGCCACAAGCGGAAAAACAGAAACTCGTGGAGAACGATCTCAGGGATTATGCATGTCATATCGATTTTGCGCACATCATCGCCCTGTCAGTAGCGGCTCTTGATACTCATCGAAAAAGTTGGCCTTCACACAAAGCAATCTCATTGTCAATACTGAATGGTTGCATACTAGTTATTCTCGAATGCTTCGTATTAGCATATATAAATATCTGCAAAGGAAGGACATCATATCAAACAGACCGGGCTCGCTGGCGTAATTACTGCCGCCTTCGTCGCACCCTTCAAGTCTACTGGCTGCCTGCTCTACAGGATATCCGAACAGCCCTTCACTTGTCGCGATCACAAGCAAATACGAGCGCAACAGTTTCCAGGGCTGAGCTACAAGATATGCTGAAGCTTTGGGAGGAACTTGGGCGTGGCTTGAACCTCAGCAACAAATCCAGAGAAAACGATACGAATCTTACAAGCTACGTTACCGCAGATGAGCTGGCTCTTGGCTGCTTCTACCCCGGATGTCTGTGTTACGGAGAGAAGCCCCTTCACGGCATCCGACGTATCTGTAAAGGGTGCTGGTCGGCATATTATTGTGGCCCGAAGTGCCAGAAAAAGTCGGTAACCTTCGTGAATGTAACTACTGTGGATTACACAACTGATTATTCGCTAGGGATTGGTCTGCAGGTCATAAAAATACTTGCGCAGGCCGATCTACTCACAGTGCCAGCACACACTAGTAGGAGTAAACATCATGATGTCAGAGCTGGCGTATCCGTGCTCAACTGAAGGGAGGCAAGCTCGGGGCCGGCGCTGATTGGGACAAATTGTATCTATCGCTATCACTGAGAGTGGCTTGAATATTCACGAGATGTCGACTCGGGAACGTACATGTCGCGTACGTTTATATCGATGTCGAGGGCGCATGATGTGACGATGCAGGATGCTGAGAACTGAGATACGAGTTAATTTTGTGTCTGTCAAAGCGTCGGTCTCAATACTTGAGCTACAAAAGGTGCTATGGATACAAAACGATGAATCAATCAAGACGTCTGGCCTCAATTCACGAGACGTCTGTCGGCTACGCAAGAAAGTCGAAAGTCCATATGCGCGTGTGACGGCCCTCTACCCTTCTATTCCCACTAACAGCGCCACGTAGTGCGCAACACTCCACGTCTCGCCAGATCCGGCAAATTGCTCCTCACAATGTCCTGCTCCTCTGGTGAGAAAACCCAAGACGTTCCCGGCACGTGTCCAAACGTTACATCCTTGACGTTCGAAAACCTCTTCAACGCATCGGAAAGCGGCTCCCAGTCAAGCTCGAGTTCCGTAAAAGGTTCAGCGTATTCGTCGCATGCAATCGCGATGTCGAGTCTTCGGATAGACGAGTCGGGAACGCTGTGAAGGATCCCCGGAATAGTCTTCCAAGCCTCGCGCTCCCCCATACGATCTAGGGAAATACCGATTTCCAGCGACTTCAGGTTTGTGCAGGAGGAAACGCCAGATCCAAGCGCTTCACAGACCGCTCGTGAGCCTATGAAGTCGTTGAATTAGCTTTATTCGATAGTGACGGAGGATGCAAGACGCACTGAGAACCGAGATTTGAAGAGCCTCTGAGTCATCTTCAGACATTACACTGGCCAAGAAGCACTGCGTAAGATTGAGACTCAGGCTCTCCACGCTCGAGCTGGTGTCTTGCAGCAGCTCCGCCAACGCTTCGACGTCAGCAATATCTCCACATTCCATCTCGAGGTTCTTCAAGGTGTGCACGGAATTCGTGCGCCTGAAGATCTGCATGTAGAGTTCGTATGGCACGTCCTCAACTTTGAGCGAAGAGACAGATAGTGAATGAGGGATATGGAGGTCATCTGTTCGAGCTTGTACGTCATTGTCGTCTAAGCATTGCTCGACGGCTAGGATATTGAGAGCACGGATTTCAGAGAATAATTCAAGAACGTGGAGCACGTCGTTTGTGGTGTCTTCGCAGGATCCGACGTTCATCAGCGTAACCTCGGGGATTTTGAATAGGGATCTGGGCATGTGTAGAATAGGGGTGACTGTGCGGAAGGAGACGTCATGGAGGCATAGATGATGGAGGCGAGGGAGTTGCGCGAGAATGAAGGCAAGGATAGTAGGCTCCAGTAGTGCGACGTCTGCTGTGTCGCCGAGATCTGAGTCGAATGCCTCTCCTTGTAATGTCAGGCGTTGGATGCATGCATGAAGATGCTTCCTCTCTTGCAGGAAAGCGGCAAAGCGTGCGAACTCTGCGGTGACGGTGATAACGCGAAAGAGATGGGCACGGCTACGAACGAGCCAGGATTTGTTGACGAGAGCTGTACTTGATAGAGCTGTTTTTTCGTTCTTGAGATGATCGATGACCATGTCATTCAGCTCGGGTGGAAGTCGGGATCTGCAGTGTTGTAACATGATGAGATGCGCGTTTGGTGCGGGGATGGAGTGCCACTCCGAGTCAAGCGAGAAATGGAAGTTGCGACTGGGGATGGACGACAATGAGTAGGAGAGACGAGCAGAGTCAATGAGTATATATACGCCCGAGTATCAGACAAAGACACCGACATAATAACGAGGGAACAAATAGCGCTGCTTTATTGTCTTGACACCAAGCCCGTAGTAGACAATTGACCCTTCGGGCGCCAAATGCAATGTTGCGCAACCGCTCGACAGTCACCATCACGATGACCTTAATTGAGAAGCCCGGGACCTAGGAACCAGCGGACATACGCTTTAGAGGTGATAGCTCACTGATAGCTCGTCTTCGAAGAGCAACAGTTGTGCAGTTGGGTACGTCGGCGTCGGGGGTTGCGATGATCAACGAACGACAGGCGGTGCAATCTGCCCTTTACCATCACCGGGTCACAATTCTCGACCGTTGAGACAGGTCGCATCGACAGTGATACGCGGGTGGTAGACAGCGGCGAGAGCGTTTAGACGTCGTGGTCGGTAGCAGCCACATGATGGTAGACGGAGTGAGCGCACTTGCTAGACGCGCGGAGGAAATGCAGACTCGGACTCCCACTCTCATCTGGTAGATCTGCATGGCGATCAGCCTCTATAGGTGATGGAACCTTGGAAGGAACATAATTAACCTTGGAGATAGCGGGTAAGACGGTAAAGTATTCAAGTAGGGTCGTGAAACTCTGGACATGATTGTGCGCGTGGAGGGGTGGTCTCAGCTGA
This sequence comes from Irpex sp. M6601, assembly GCA_037039805.1. NCBI lineage: Eukaryota > Fungi > Basidiomycota > Agaricomycetes > Polyporales > Irpicaceae > Irpex > Irpex sp. M6601. The sequence continues at coordinate 59,268 of JAXQGN010000103.1, read as the reverse complement.
CTTCAAAGAGCATACTTACTTTATGAATGGTAGTGATTTGGAATTCGCCTCGCGTTCAGAAAGCCACAGATGAGTGTGAGAGGTAGCCAAGGGCGTGCGTGAATATCGAAGTGAGGATATGTTGCTGGTGCCAGTACTAGTGACTCTGCCGAGAACGCCACCGGAAGTCGGCCGACGGCAATTACCTCTTTGGGCAGTTGACCGTGACATTTCCGTCGTCGACGACCACCATCTTCCAGTGGTGCCGCAGCCTTCATGCCTTCCGGATGCCCTGTTCTTGAAATAAATTGAAAGCATGACTCGGTGTTCCCCTGTCTTCGCGGTCATGAATCCCTTCTATCAATCTAACAGCGTCGTACGGCCATTGGTGACCAAGGACTATGATGGTGAGCATCGTCACCATGTACTTCAGGAGGCCCCGCTGAGATGTACATTATTGTCAGCTAGACATGAAAATGTCTATCATGGCTCACGACAATTGAAGTGTGCATCACGAAGGGTAAAGACCCCACAACGACGTCGACTGCCGTGATGACTAAAGTCGCTAGAGCAGTGTCTGATCCTTCTCGAGGCTCATAGCGAGTTTGAATTGGCTGGTGATCTGAATAGTAAGCAAAGTCTTTACTGTGAAATTCTGTATTCAACAAGATACTGATTGTACGTTGCATCTGTAGATGCTCAAACACTCACCCTCAGGCTCCTAAGACTTCGTCATACGTCAGAGTTTCACGGAAATAACTCAAATATGCTCACCATAAGTCTCTTGTAGGTTTCAGATGCATCAAGCGGGCTCCAACTTCCTCATACCACCTTATGCGGATGGGTTGACAACGGCAAGAAGCTCAGGCACTTGCTCGTGTAAACCAAAAGACAGGATGCGAAGTTCGCAGAATACGAAGCACACAGAAGTGTCGGCCTTAACACCGATCACATACAAGCTACTAAAGCTACGAAGCAGGCGAACCACTCCACATGAGATCGGGCATCAGGATGTCGGTCAAGTACACTTTCGCTCCATTGTGTGTACAGCAATCATACGAGCTGAGTCGTTGTCGAACAGCAGACGGTGTATACTCACCGATATTTATGTGTGTTTACCTGACGTAGGCTGCCATTCTGGCTTCTAGCCTATTCATTTGACCTTACCATATCGCCCCGACGGATACTACGCATGAAGGCGTACGAGGGGCATGGCCGCTCTTTACAATAACCGCTGAGTCAACCACGGAGCAGCATAGCGGTATCACTCTATGCGTCCACATCCCGAGCAGTGCGTAGCGGCTTTTCTTAGCCTTTGTGTAAGTACTGTCGCCATTGTGCGTCGATATTTTCCCGCTTTTAGATATCCATTGACTTCTCTTAAAGTACAGGATGCCGACTTTGTATATACTTTAGCCTCTCGAGGCACATATAAACCTCACCACTCATGCCCCACATCCCCAGACCTCAGACATCTGTTCACAGTCTTACTTCGGTATCTAACTCTCTCGCCTTTTTTTTACCATCATGAAGTTCATCTCCACCGCTGCTGCACTCCTCGCTGCTACCGTCTCGGTCAGTGCCAAAGCCCTCGACGTTTGGGCACCCAAGGTCCTCTCCCCTAAGGCAGGAGATGTCTGGGCTTCTGGTCAAACCCAAACGGTCACTTGGTATGCTTAGACCTCTTTGTGCGGTCGCCATCGTAGTTAACGCTTAGCTTCGTGTGTATAGGGATCTCTCGAGCCAGCCTGCTCAGATCACCAACAACAACGGTGTTCTCTTGCTCAGGCAGGGCGACACCGATACACCCATCGTCCTTGCCCACGACTTCCTGCTGACCGACGGCAACGTCACTGTCACCGTTCCGGATGTCGTCACTGGAGACGATTACTCCGTCACCTGTAAGCAGCCTCTTCAAGTTCCTCGCACCTTGAGAGACTGTACACTAACTTTTATGATGCGTGTCACAGTGATCGGAGACTCTGGCGACCACAGCGACACGTTCACTATCAATGGTGTATTCAGCCTCTAAGGCTGACGATCTTCATGGAGTTCGAGTAATGGACTGGACTTACAAGACTTTCAATACTGTTCTACTACATTGTCTGCTGTATGCTGCGTTGTTCATGCGGCATTCTTCTTGAAATAGCGGATGTCGAACGTATCTAGAAGGACTGTATGTATATGACAAAATTGTGATCAAGTGAACTACGTACATACCATCTTTACGAATGATGCTCGTGACGCGAGAGCTCTGAGGTACCTTCATCATAGAGCTTACGAATTTTAACGAAACACATAAAACGCTTTGTTTATATAATGATCATTTTCTGTGCAACCGTTCCCAGGGCGATGACGATGAGTGTGAGGCAGTTCAATATGCTGCAGCGAGTGTTAGGGGTCCTGTCGTATATTCCTGGATAAAGACGCCGACCGGCCAGCTGATCGGCTCGCGCGCTTGCACACATTATGATGTAGACCTTCTCTTACTTACCGCATCGTTCACTTTCAACACTTGGTAGGGCATCGCACGCAACGACCTTATTCTGGCGAAGCCTTTGAAAACGCTCTGATTGCTTACTGCAAGACTGCTATAGTTGGCCCGAAAGCCGCCATCCCGAGGTGACGTCCTCGGAGGCGGACAGTATCCGCGTGTCAAGGCTTACGCCTTTCAACTTGTCTCAGAACAGGATAATACAGGCTCACGATGCCGCCCCCTACTGGAGAAACGACAGATGTTGAGCAAGGCACGCCACAAGAAGCACCGCTTCCGCAGCGACCCAGTTCAGTGCCGTCCTTTCTATTCGTCTCTTTCGTTCTATGGATGATCATGAACAACCAAGCCGACGATATGACGGCCAGAGTAACATGGGAGGAAAACCTGGCGAATATACATTACAACATCCAGAACTACTCAGCGTGGCTGAACGGCTCAGCTTCGAATTTCTCCATGGTATGTAGTCCTTCATTAACTTGTTTTGATCTTCCTTACTAACCCTGCAATATCAGCCCACTCTGGATCCAACACTAATGCCCCTCGTTACCGACATCATGTCTTTTGGCTCACATATTGATCCCCGAGAAGGGTCATACTACCAGAACCTTACGGCCTTTTGGAAAGGCGACGTCCAATACCACAATCTCACGAACCTTACCAGCCAAGCACAGTCAAATCCTCCCTTTTGGCTCGAGGATGCCGAGGCCTTTGTCTCCTCTGCGAACCTCACGAATGCAACGGTGCTCTCTGAGAGACTAGACAAGTGGCAGTGGTCGCACTCTACCAAGACGTCCTTCCGGTTCTCGGACAAGAAGCCGTCGGAAAAGGATATCCAGGAGAAGGGTCTGTCGGATGATATTGCATTGATACATGTATGTAGGTCTGCGTTCACGCATACAACTTGGAGAAGATGCGTCTCTGATCCGCTTTACAGGGCAGGATAGACCTCTCCGATCCAGATACTTCTGAAGAAATGAGGTTTGAGCTCGAAGGAGTTCATTTCATCGCCAATGGATCTATGTTCGCATTTGCGGAGACAGCCCAGTGCGTATGATATTTCAAAATCGCACGACTACACTGACTCAGTGCCCCGGAACAGGCACGGCAGTGATATACGCTTCCTTCCTGGTCTTGTACCGGAATGGCGACTCAATGACACTGCTCGAGTCATTGAGGCTGAGTTGCTCGCCCGAGAAGCAAGGATCAAGGAAAGACTGAACAGTGGTAATATCGAGGAGGACTCAGAGGGTCGGTCTTCATGCGTATCTTCAACCGCAGATTACTGACCAGATGACAGACGAAACTCCAAAAACTGGCTGCTCCTTCAAGTTCTTTGGGCAGATACATGCAAGTCGTGTTCCGTTATATCTTATGAAAGAGTTGGAAGACGAAACCGACAACCCCACTGGGATTACCACCGTGCGGCCTCCCGAGATGAAGCTCACCGGTGTCCTGATCAGCAAGAATTGTGGGATAATGTATGAGCTACCCGATATCGACGGTCTGAAGTATGCTACTTGTGTATGCCAGGTTTGGTCAGCTACTGACAAAGAATTGATAGGTCGCAGGGGCTTTTCCGCAAGATCATCACATGTGAGTTCCTCTCGTAGAGTAATGCCATGGCATCTCATTATACGCGTTATACAGATGGTGGTATATCTGCATTTGTCAATATGGGTCTTCTCTACCTCCTGCTCCGGCAAATTTCCCTCAGTCGTTCTGCTGCCGGCCTCTCTCGTGTCTCTCGTTATCCTTTTATCATTCAAAGCATGATCGATGCTCTGTCCTTCATTGGTGTAAGTATGGTTCGATACCAATTCGTTCTGGCTGCTAAAATTATTTATCACAGCATGTCACCATTGCCATCTTGTCGGAAGGGCGAACCTCCGTTGCTGTACTGGCCCCAGCTGGTATAGCATGTGTTCTATTCGTCTACGAAGCTGTAACTATCCTCTTTTACTGCACAATGCGCCCACTAAACCCCTACTTTATAGCAATTTGCAGTACTCATCGGCCAGATACAAGCTCCAGAAGACGTACAACCCACCCCAGCACGACCGACACCAGCACCTGTGCCCCAGCCAACGCAACCCACCCCACCTGCTCAGCCCACGCCGACATCCACTGATGTGAACGCTGCCTCACAAACGGGAACGGGGGCTGCACCGACGCCGGCTGTTACTACAACACCACCTACTCCCACACCGACCACGCCACCTTGGACGCGCCCGAGTCTGGCTCGCTTCCTATGGGAACACATACGGACAGATCCCTCCGCCAGGATGTGTAAGTTCCACGTCCCCCTTCATCATAATACCGCCTCACAATCTTTCTACTCTACCGTGACCAGGGGCCATCATGTCATTCTTCCTCGTTGTCGTCTTCCGACTCGTCATAGCGCTGTCCATCCCACTCGTCTTCTTAGGTGCTTTGCACTGCTCCATGTGGCTTGTGCAAATTTACAGAGCTGCGAGACGAGGAAGGACGAGTGGGCTGAGCGTTGAGTATTTGGTCGGGACGACGGCGGGGCGGTTGTATTATTTGCTTTGTAAGTCTTTAACATGCTGTGATATCAGTCAGCTGATGGAGGTGCGTTCTTGTCAGACTTCCTTGCGTGCCCGGACAATGTACTCGATATTGAACAGCGGCGTACGTTGCTTCATTCACTCTTCCTAGATTTGGTGCTGACGTACATGCTAATCTTGCGTTCTGCATAGCGTGGGTGTATGGCGTAGCAATCTTCATACTCGCACAAGTAGCCATCATCATCCTCCAAGGATACTTCGGCCCAACACTATTCCTCCCACGTCGGGTACGTCTTCCTCTCCACTTTTCACCTCCCTCATACACCACTCACTCAAACCTCTCCAGTTCACCACAGCAGACATATACGACTACCACCCTCCGTTACCGCTTCCAGACCCAGAGGCCCCCGAACAGTCGTTGGGAGACTGCTCGATTTGTATGGATGCTATTGAGGTCGATCCTGCGCTTAGGGGGCGCGGAGATGAGAAGAGCGAAGGGATTGCGAGGCATACGACGAGTTTGTGGGCGCAGAGTGCGAGGAAGAGTTATAGTCTTGCGCCGTGTCATCATCTTTTCGTGAGTCCAAAATATTCTCCTCCTTCGATCATATGGTTCACTGCTGAGCCGTTTATTTCAATGCTATGTTCAGCATACAGCATGTTTGGAGCGGGTACGTCGTTTGCTTGTCATTATCCCCTGTTTATGCTAATCTTGTTCGGTTGTGTCTATAGTGGTTGGCTATCAAGGTAAATCCGTTCGCAGGTGTGTGATAATGTCGAGGATTCAGCTGATAGTTGATCGTACAGAATATTTGCCCGCAATGCCGGAGACCGCTTCCTCCTCTGTAGAGGATTTTACATGGTATCCGCGTATCTATTGCCAGTGTGCAATGACTTTGAATATACCTTTGCGTACAGCGGAAAATACAATGCATTGGTTTCAGTTCTGATGAGCGCTAGCTTCACTCTACGTATAGACATCGCAGCACCCTTCCAGAGTTCCTGGATTCATGCAGTTTGTAAACATTCCCCTCTACCGCCACATCCATCCCACTGTGACGCATATGCAAAGAGTACCGGACGTCCGGACGGGCTCGCGTGCCAGCCCCTGTATGACCGACCTCTCTCAGGTCAACCGGAGACTGCTTACTCAATTACTCTCGTCCACTAAGCCATAACGTGCCTTGTCCTCGTAAGCTCAGGTCGCCTATATAGTGACCATGCACGTCCAGCTCCTGTGTTTTCCATTCCTTACCCACTTGAACCGCTGAGACAAGTAGCCTAGAGGAAGACCGATGGCCCCTGTCGCTACTACCCCAACATTGTCTTACACGCCGACGACCATGTCAGGCTCCACCCACCCTCTCAAAACCGCTGCACAGGGCACTCCTTCGTTACCCAACGCCGTACACATACCACCACCACCGCCTCTGCCCAAGTCGCCCGGTCGTCCACAGGAGGTACTAGACGCACCCGCCCGTACGAGTTTTTCGTTCGACCCGATCGAGGACGCTCTCGCTGCGTTCGGGAGGGGCGAGTTTTTGGTGGTTGCGGACGATGAGGGGAGGGAGAATGAGGGAGATTTGATTATTGCGGGGAGCGAGGTGTCGACGGAGAAGATGGCGTGGATGATTAAGCATACGAGGTGCGTAGACTACTGAATGTATGCATACATATAGTAAAGCTGATATCTTTGGTGGACGATGTGTGTAGTGGGTATATTTGTATTGCTCTGCCTGCTGAGAGGCTTGAGGAGCTCGAGATACCGATGATGGTCGACCAGAATGAGGATCCGCACAGAACTGCGTATACGGTCACTGTCGATTACAAGTTCGGTACGTTTGCCTGTCTATTCACCACATACTTACATCCAACTCACACCAGAACATTCCTGCAGGCACGACCACCGGTATATCAGCACACGACCGTGCTCTGACAGCTCGTGCACTCGCGTCCTCACAAGTACCCCCATCTGCATTTTCACGACCAGGCCATATGGTTCCCCTCCGTGCCAGACCAGGCGGTGTGCTCACCCGTCGCGGACACACCGAGTCCGGCGTGGACCTGTGTTTGCTCACGGGGCTCCCACAAGCAGGTGTGCTGTGCGAGCTGGTGAACGACGACGAGCAGGGGACGATGATGCGTCGGGATGCGCTTAGAGCGTTCGCTGATCGTTGGGGGCTGAAGATGGTCAGCGTCGACATGATCGCAGAGTACAGGAGGAGCCTGGCGGTCAACGGGTCTTCGTGAAGAGTATGCTACATTGGATGAAAGGATTGTATAAAATTGTAGGGCTGTAGGTGTATTTACTGTCTAATCTATCTCTCTGTTCATGTATTAAACGAGCCGGCACTCCGCTTTCTTGTCACCTCCCACTTCATTTTGGGCCTCGCTGATCCGGCGACCCATGGGACCTGTGCTTCGTATCATACCTCCGTAACCTACCGGCCAACGGGACTCGGTCGTTGTTATCTCGCGCTGATAGCTCGCTTGCTGGTTGATGTTATTGGTCAATTGCTGAGTGTAAGAGATGAAGTTACAAAGGCTGTAACACTCTTCTTTGGTCTTGTTACTCGCACGCCTGTGATTGGCTGGTAGTCTGATGTCTGCTTAGAGAGAGGATAAGTGTGCGTAATTGAGAGACATGTATGGGGAATGTTTGGGGCAAGTCGTCGCCATCGTCGTCGACAGTGTTGAGCACACTGTGCACATCGGTCAAATGACCTCCGAGATCGTCGAAGACAGCGAAGAGAAGGACGCTGACGTCGTCGGCACGGCGTGCCCGGGAGTGACCGGCAGGGTAGAGCGCCTAGTTTGAGCTTTTTGACCGCGACGAACGTTTGCCTCGCTTTCTTCATTACCACCACCACCTCATCGTCGTCGGGCAGGACGTCCTCTAGATTATATTTTAGGTCGGACTCGTATAGATAATCGCAATGGCACACCTCGCACCTGTAAAGTGGGACGCACGGTGAGTAGAGTTCCCAATAGTGCGGCGGAGCGCGACGCTAATGACGAGACTCTAGGAATCTTGGCCCTGTCCCCCACGATAGCTCATATTACGCTAAATGTATGCTCGGCGGTGCCCTCGCGTGTGGTGTCACCCACGCCGGCATCACCCCCCTCGATGTCACAAAATGTAACATGCAGGTACGTCCGCCCGCTTCGTGACGTGTCGGAAGATTCTCACAAACCCGCTCTTAGGTGAACCCTGGCAAGTTCAAGGGTCTCGTCTCTGGTCTCAAGACCATTTCCGCCGAGGAGGGCAGCCGTGGTCTCTGGAAAGGCTTCGGCCCCACATTCGTCGGCTACTCCCTGCAGGGAATGTTCAAGTACGGTCTCTACGAAGTCTTCAAGGACACCTACTCGAACCTCGCCGGTGAGGAGAACGCCACCAAGTACAAGGGTGCCATCTGGCTCGCTGGCTCTGCCTCCGCCGAGTTCTTCGCCGATATCGCCCTCTGCCCTCTCGAGATGACCAAGGTCAAGATCCAGACGAGCCCGTCTGGCACCTTCCCCGTCCCCTTCGGTGCCGCCCTCTCGCAAATGCGCGCGACCGCCGCCGACACTCGCTTCCCCTTCGGCTCCCTCGTTCCCCTGTGGTCACGACAGATCCCCTACACGATGGCCAAGTTCTTCTTCTTCGAGTATATCGTCGGCCTCTTCTACAGCAAAGTCTTTACCGCCCCCAAGGAGACGTACGGCAAGCCCGTGCAGCTCGGTGTCACCTTCGCCTCCGGTTACATCGCCGGTGTCGTTTGCGCCATCGTCTCTCACCCCGCCGACTCTCTCGTCTCTCAGCTCGGAAAGGCTGAGAACAAGGGCAAGTCGATTGGCCAGATTGCTGGCGAGGTCGGCGTTGCCAACCTTGCCACCAAGGGTCTCGGTACTCGTGTGATCATGATTGGTACTCTCACTGGTACGTAGATACATTCTCTACAATAGCAACGTTTGATGCTGACTGCAATCTTCTCCAGGCTTCCAGTGGTGGATCTACGATACATTCAAGACCGCCATGGGTCTTGGCACCACCGGTGGAAAGTAGACGTCGTGTCCTAACTTACTGACTAGTATTATGTCTGGGCTATGGACTGATAGTGGTGGTGGTAGTGGTTTTCTTGAGTTTTCGCCGCTTGTTTTCTGTGAGATATCCAATAGATCCCTATGCGGACGTTACCCATGAATAGCGTTTGAGGACTGTCGTCGTGCTTGAGCAGGGGTTTCGTTGTTCGTGAGTATACTTACCTGGTCACCATTGAATCATGTATCGGCCGATCGGGTATAGCCGTCGGCCGGAATATCCTGCCTTAATAGGCAAGTATATGCATTCAACGCCCAACGTAGCCACCATCTGTGACACGAACATACGATGTCCTCTGTGAGAATAGCTTGTCTACTGTGCTATCTAATTAGGGGTCACGGTGGTAAGTTAGGCCTGGTTTGGGTTTTGTTTTTATTGACAGAAATATCTCCTACGGACCATATACAAGCTTTCAGACTGTGTACGGGAGATGGTTGGACCTCTACGGCTGACATGCTAATATTACTACTTCGACCCATTAGAGATGCTGGCTGGGCAATTTAGAACGTTGTCTACCAGATATTTAAGTCTCACCAGCTGGTTTTCAAATATGAGTACAAGCTGTCAGACTATGTACGGAAGATAGCTAGACCTCTACTGTACTTTATCGCGCAGAGCGGATGGTCACACGTCACATCCGCTCCATCCTCGCCGCCAAACCCTCGTTGTCACACGTCGCACAACGACCATCCGCTTGTGACAGCTGAAACGAATATATTTCGATTTTCGGTCGATTTTTTTCGCCCCTGCGGGGCACTTACCCCATCCGCATCGTACGGATGTCACAAAATTTCGGCGCACCATCCGCTCATCCGCTACGAAATATTTTGTCACACGTCACATCCCCATCCGCTCTGCGCAATAAAGTACAGTACGGCTGACATAGTACTAACATTACTACTTCGACTCATCCAGTTGGGCAATCTGTGTCTAATGTTTGCTGCAAAGTATTTGAGCATCATTAGCTACTTTGCAAGCTGCGCTTACTACAGGGCAAGATCTCGCGAATCTATATCCACCTGTGACACCCACCAACCACAACGACAGACAGGTGGAGAGTTTCAGCTGTCGTCGAAACGATCGAGAGAGTCCGACATGTCCAATGAAAAATCGAGTACAAATACTCAACCAACATACTCTATCCGGCGCTCTAGTCTCCGTCCGAGTGCGCGATAGCACTGGATCTTCCCAGGCAGATATCCCTGTGCCCGGCTTTCCAATCTCTAAACCATCGTTAGAACTAGCAGTGTAGAATAAAGGTCCGGAACTCACTTTTTCTGACACCGCTCGCCACAGTAGTACACCGACCAGCACCCCTTACAGACTCTCCGAGTCCCATGCAGAGGCTTTTGGCCATAGCACAGGCATTCGGTGAAGTGACACCCTCGAGATAATTCTGCAGCGGTAACGTAATCTGTGAGGCCCGTATCGTCATCTCTAGATCTTTCACTGAGGTTGTAAGCACGTCCTAGCTCCTTCCAGCGCTTCAAGAGGTCATGTAGCGATTCCCTCTCCGCTACACTTAGATCTTCTGGTGCATCCGATGGGCCAAGAGTTGTAAGTATCTTCTGCAGAGTAGGCAGCCAGTATACTTGCAGTACACGACGGATGTAGCAGTATTTGCGCCAGCTAGTGCGGTCTGTGTGATAGGACTCTCTTCCAGCTTCGGAGATTGATATGCAGCGCCTCATAAGGTAATTGATGACAGCTATAAAGCGTAACTCTGTGAGTAAGTATTGGCGTTAAAGACGAACATAGACGAACATCTCGGTCCATCTGCCTCCTCCCTGTACACAGGAACTGCTGTTCGGGCGAAAATGTTTACAAGTGCGAAGCAATACGGATCCTTTTCTGCAAGACTACTCCGCAAAAGTTTTTGTGCCCCCTCGGATATGCCTCCCGTCAAACAACTGCATACATACTAGTAGATCAAAAAATATACGTTATCATAATACGTGAGAGACGTACGCGTGAACGGAGAGAACACCTTTAAGAGCCTCCGCTACCTGGCGCTCTGAGAGTTCATCTTCATCAACAAAGCCGTAGCATTCGTATCGTTGTGCCGCCACTCCCAAAACCGCCAGGAGATTCAAGATTCCTCTATCTGTACTGCATCTCAGTTCCTCCGGAACCCAAGAGAGTAACAGCGCCATCAGATTAAGCGTGCATTTGAATTCTTCCAAACGCATTGGCCTGTCACGCCTAAGGTTACGAAGGATAATATTGGCAAACCCATCGGCGCCGCCCACCGTTGAGGGAACTACGTCGTATAGGAACGAATGCTCGCGTTGGACTGCAGGTTGACCTTCCTGCATTAAAATGCAACAGAGAATATTCGCAGGCTCACACAAAGTCTTGCTCTCAAGGTAGATTGGAGGCATCGTCAGGAACTGCAGCGCTATGTGCCCGGCGTACGACCCAAGAGGCGGCACACGCTGCGAACCGGCACTATATCATATTGCAGGATGTTTTACTTTATATAACTCCGAACAACACCTATTACTCACGTTTGGACGCGATTAATGTGGCAGTGTTGAAGAAGTAAACTCCCAATGGTTTCAAGAACATGTTCAGTTGCTATGTCAAACTGGGGCGTGAAGATGATATCGCGATGGGCCCATATGAGCTGCCACATGCCAGGGAGTCGTCGACAGCACTGGTCCATGAGCTCCGTCGGCGTCGATGAAAGAGAGCGCATTGTCGCCGTAAGAGCGAGTACGCCATGAATGGCCAGCTGGAATCTTGACTAAAACATCCGCATTCGCCATATTGTCAGCCTCGGGAATTGGCAGTCAACGCACAATAACGCACCCATTCCGGGGGACCACATCGATCGAAATTCTCATTCGTAAACATCCTCGGGAATGAATCATACCATCTTCTATCGCTGAGTGCGTCCAATAACGCTGTTGCAAATCCAGCGAACCAGAGTTGGTTCAATTGTTGTCGAGTAAAAACGGCCGTGTGAAAAGCTTTCATAAACCCGACGATCCTCAGGTCATCAGAGAGGAATAGTTGCCTAAACATTGCTACTGCTTCTTGTGGCTTGTCGAGAAGTAGAGCAAAGTCCTCCGGTCTGGGTTCGAAGGAGTCCTGTCCGCAGCCATAGGTCTCATCATCGACGGGTGACGTGGCAGACATCGGGGCTGGCTTCAAGTTCAAGTTCAAACTGTCGCTACCTCGATGCGCCATAATTAGTAGGTCTCCTGGTGCAACTAGCCACACTCACTGGGTAAGAACCGTCAAGTATGAGTATGAGCTGGGAGATCAGCTTTTTCATCGAAATTCTATAGCGAACGTCCAATGAGCCGTGTTACGTGTCCTAAACCACTTGGTAAGTCTCTGAGCAAGAATGAACTACTGGCCTACTAGTATGTACCAGAACCGCACCACGTGTTCTCACGCAGGGTCCAAGGTACGATCTTCTAAGCTTATGATGTTGCTCAAGTCAGACACATAAGTCAGATACAGAAAGTCAACACGAGAGCTGGAGCGGAGATCGTGGTGTTGGCTCAGGAATAATCGTGGGTTCAGCACGGTCACCACGCTTCGGCGGACGTCGGCGTAAGCCGGAGCATATTGCCTCAATAGGTAGATATTTACTTTCAACGCTGCGACGGCACGGACACATATATGTTGGACGTAACCATACGTCAAGTGCTGATAACTATGTCAAAGTTACTTCTAGTACTCTGGGTAATTATCCATCGCATGTCATTAGTCTCTGTCCGAGTCCGCGATGGCAGATCTTCCCCGGCAGATATCCCTGTGCCCGGCTTTCCAATCTCTAAACCATCGTTAGAACTAGCAGTGTAAACAAAGGTCCGGAACTCACTTTTTCTGACACTGCTCGCCACAGTAGTACACCGACCAGCACCCCTTACAGACTCGCCGAGTCCCGTGCAGAGGCTTTTCGCCATAGCACAAGCATTCGGCGAAGTAACAGCCCTGACGCAGCTCTTCAGCGGTGACATAGCTCGTGAGGCCTGTATCATCTTCCCTGGATTTTTCGCTAAGGTTGAAGGCGAGGCCGATGTCCTTCCAAAGCTCAAGGAGTTCTTGCAACGATGCCCTTTCCGCTGCACTCAGATCTGTTCGTGAACCGGGTACCCCGGAGCGAAGGGTATTAAGGACCTTCTGCAGGGTAGGAAGCCAGTAAACTTGAAGTATGCGCCGCACGTAGCAGTATCTGCGCCAGTTCCCGCGGTCTGTGTGATAGTGTTCCCTTCCTAGTTTGGAAATCATAATGTAGGACTCCAGCATGGCGTGGACAATCACTATATAGGGCCGTGTAATGAATACCATATAGCTCGCAAAATGAGGTATAGGAGAGACGAACATTTCCGGCTACCATCGTTCTCCTTGTAAACGGCTACGACTAATAGAGCAATCATGCTGATCATACCGAAGCGATAGGGATCCCCTGCGAGATCGATTGCCCCATTGCTTGTTGTATTATCTACTACGTTTCCTGCCAAAGCACTAAAGGCCCAATTCAGATTATGCATAGAAAACATGTGATAAATACCCACGTCGAAACCATAAGAAACGCCTTAGGGGTATCTGCCGCATCGTAGTCAGAGGTTGTGTGCGGACCAGCACATCCAAGACATTCGTAACGTTGTGCCGCTGCTGACAAAGCTATAAGGATTTCCGCATATCCTCCTTCCCCGCTAGGCTTGATCACTGCTGGTCCCCACACGAGCATCAGCGCTATCACATTAAGTGTACATCGGAACTCTTCCGCATTTATCGGCCTGCCGCGCACAAGGTTAGAACGAATGATCTTAAGTAGGCCCTTGCCGCCGCCCGTCACAGATGGGACTACTTCGTGTAGGAACGAACGTTCGCGTAATAACGCATCGCGTCCCTCCATTTGAAGGAGATTTAAGAGTATAATTCCTGGCTTGCACGAACTTCTGGGCCCGAGATATTCTGGATTCGCCAGAAACAGCAGCGCTATATGGCCGACACATGACTCCAGAGGTGGTGACCACTGCGATCTTTAAGAGTCACAGAAGATTCAACATCGTGGTAGTTCTGAGAAGATACATATCACTCACGTTTGATTGTAATACATGATGCAGCATTGTTCGAGTAGCCTTGCAACGGGTTCAAGAACATATCTAGTTGCTATATCAAACTGGGGTGTGAAGATGACTTCTCGATGGCGCCATATCAGCCTCCACAGGCTGGGAAACCGTTGACGGCACTGATCGAGGAGCCTATCCTGCGTCGTTACTGGGGATTTCTCGATCATGAAATCGAGCAGACCACGAATCGCCAGCTGAAATTGTAACTGAAGCATCCGCATTCAATTGATTAGCCCAAATCTGGCACCAAAATGCACCAACTTACCGAGTGCGAGGTGCAGAAGTTACCGTAGTCTTCATCCAAGGCCATGTCCTCAAACGAATCATACCATCTATTGTCGGTAAGGGCCTCCAAGAGCGCTACTCCAAACCCAGAAGACCAGAGTAGTTCTGACTGTCGTTGAGTAGGATTTTCCAAGGGGAACGCATACATGAATCCGAGGATCCTGGGGTCATCAGTGCGAAATAGTCGCTTGAATTCTCTTGCAGCCTCTTGTGGTTTGTCGCGAAACAGAGCAATATCCTCGGGCTTAGGCTGTAGGATGTCATGCTGGGAACAGCAGCTCCCATCTGCGACGTGACCATGCATAGTAGACATCGCGGCTAAGCTTACTGTGCGAAGACGCCACCTCGATATGTGGCTATTATCAGATTTTCTAGTATCAGCGATAAAGTATAACACTCACCGCTTGTGGCGTGATGAGCTGAGAGGGTAGATTGTAGCTGCGGGACTCTACGATGACTCGGAGTGTCACCGACGAAACGCGAGATATGTCCCGAGCGGACTAGATACGAGTGCCAGCTCGCGAACGATAACATCACCACGTGTTTCTCACCCAGAACGTAGGCAGATTACATGAGGGGCATGCAGTGCACGTACAAGAACCGTAGCCATACAAGGTGGGCCGCTGATCATGAAAGTACAAGACGCCAGTACCAAATGACGGCGAAGGTAGTCGGCGGCCGGATCGTTTAGAAAGTGCTAGTGGGTAGCAATCCATGAAATTGGAGTCGGCTTGAGGGTATAGTGTAAAGTCGTATGTAATGCGAGCCTGAGCCCAGCCGGACGTGGACGCGTATACCGTGGTGATGGTAGTAGGTGATCAACCTTTGCCAGCGTTTGTCATGTAGTCTAAACTTCAGCAATCTGAGATGTCGATCATTGCCTGATTGGGAAATTTTGAAAGCGAAAACATCGTCATCCCCAATATCCTATCAAGTTATCGTATATAGACGCCATTCGGTGGCATCATGAGTTTTAACCTTTGCTACAATCAGGTGTAAAACTAACGTTGTCACTCCCGCCTCGGCTGAAGTGAACCTCGTTCTGACGTTGACAACCCCGGAGCACGCTCAGACTTGACGGCGAACTGAACGATCAATGACGTATTTAAATTTAATGGAAAAAGTCCGTAATGTCCATTTGTGATTCATAGCATATCAGCTAATACCACATCCGTAACGACGTCAATCACCAACGAACGAAAGGCGAAAGTTTTAGTGGTAAATAGCTAAAACGTGATGTTCATGCTAATTCATAAATCCCATGAAAGCCGAATTACTCGGTGACAGGACCATTGATGTGGAACACAGCGCTGTGATCCCCAGAGTCGCCGAATACTAGGTCATGCCGTAGAAGTTAGCGTTTTTGATTGTAATGGGCGAGTTTCAGAGGGTAGTGAGTACTTACGTGTGAGAGAGTAGTCGCCGGTGAGGACATCGGGAACGGTGACTCCGACGGAACCGTCGGCGAGCTGGAAGTCGTGGGCAAGGACGACGGGAGTGTCGCTGTTGCCAGACCTAAGGAGGATGAACCCGATCTTGTTGGTGATGTTGACGGGCTTGCTCGAGAGGTCCCTATGAGCGCAGTGATCAGAAAACAGTCTTGTATACAAGTGGCGTATCACACTTACCAAGTCACAGACACATGCTCGCCAGAGGTCCAAACGTCACCAGCCTTGGGAGAGAGGACTGCGGGAGCCCAGACATCGAGGGCAGCAGCGTTGACACTCGCGACAGTAGCGGCGAGGAGTACGGCGGCGGCGGAGAAGAACTTCATGATGAGGAAGGAGAAGAGATGAAGATGAGTGTGAGTGTGAGCGAACGATGCGTTAGACCACGAAGAAAGGAGCCACATCGAGCAGTGGTTTATATATGTTCAAAGAGGTCTTCTCCGGGCGGTCACGAATGATGCGAGACAACTGTGATGAAGTTCGACGAGGTTCGAGAGACGGGCATCTATGCACGCATGAGAATAGAGAGAACCTGAACATTGAGCCGACTTGCCGTCACGAGTGTCAGGCAGTATCCTCAGCTGTCCCCATTGATGCTAATAGTAGTAAATCCGAGCCATGCAGTGTCGTCACGTACAGATTCTTTACATTCTGGGCCGACATAACGACTCCAACAGAGGCCAAGATTCAGAATTGCGTATTCGGGCTGTACCTCGGGTACCATTGGGTCGATGCCTCCTCGCGAGCGTATTTGCAAGGGGAAGAAGTCACTCACAGGGATTAAATGCCACTGATACCCTGCAAAACGGGGATACGTTACCGCTCAATCAATAGCATCATGAAGAGGCGTAAAGTTGTGCTCGTTGTGAGTATTGAGACCACTGGTCAGATGCAAGACATGTTTGATGGCGCTGTCAATACTGTGCCCTTGTAGATTTGCGGTCTTCATCATTTGTTTCTTCTCCACGGAGCGCATCAGCTTTAACCTCACCTTTCAAAATGCCATGCAAGTACGCGAAGTCAACACCAGTGCACGGCGAGGCTGTGCAGAAGTGCGGCAGTCGCGGGTGGTCACACACGAGCTCGAGTGGTACGGGCGGGCAAGAAGTCCGTTCAAGTCCGACACAGTGCAGTATTGACGAAATTGATCACGTACGCGAACAAAGACGTGAGGAATCGCGTCAATCCCGGCTTGCACGTATCGATGGCCGAGCCGAAGTTAGGCTTTCATAGTATAGGAGCTGATAACTGCACAGTCTATGCAGCCGAAACGCTTCTGAGACTACCGTAGATTGATAACACTGTCTTGCGTGACTTGCGAATGTCATGATGCCTCTAAAATTGTCACTGACTGGCGCAGCCACCAAGCGAGTCCGTAACTGTTGTCTGGGGGTAACGTTCAGTCTTCTCAACTGAATGATGAAGGAGTAAGCTAACATAATAAACAAAACACACATACACAACCTAGTAAATCCAGATACATATATACTACACTAGATAAAAGACTACGAATTTTCAGTGGAACAGATAATCGAGCACAAGTCGAACACGTACCAGATGACATGGATCCCAACACACGCTACATGATCTTCAACCCTGCATCCCTCATTTGCACCCTCAACTCGTTGATCAGCTGCTGCAGCTCAACGAGGGTCAAGTCTCTATCGGCGACCTGCTGCCGTGCATCTGCAAGCTCACTTTCTAGAGCTTTCAAACGTTCATCTGAAGAAACCGGCGTTTCTTTGCCATCCCTATCATCCTCGCGTGCGATTTCTTCCTCATCTGGAAAGGATGGTACGATAGAGAAGGGCGTAGGAGGCCGGTCTTGTATGGTGGCGGACTGTAGCGGTGGTGAGGCAGGTAAGTCGGCGTTAGCATCATCTGGAGATGGGGGCAGGGGAATAAGTGAGGCATCGAAATCATGCTCTTCGGTCTGCGGGAGAGCAACCCCGTCTTGTACAATCCAAGACCGAAGGGCTGCAACCTCAGAACGAGGTGTGTCGAGTTCCATGGATTTCTCCCCGTCATCGTCTTCGTGTTCTGAGAGAGGTCCGCGGCGTTTAGCGCTAGACTGAGCGAGAGCCTCCCCTGGCATAAACGGAATATCGAGCCCACTCGAGAGGCGTTCGTTACCCTCGACTTCCCGTCGAAGCATCTGTACTTCCGCAAGGAGCTCGGTTTCTCGCTGAGCAGCATTGCGTTTAATGCGCTCAATCTCTGAGCGAAGCTCGAAAACAACGCTCGGAGTTGGGTCAGTTTGCTGAGGATCGAGGTTCTCCTCGACAGATACGGCTTTATCCACTCGGGCTTCCGGTATGTTTTCCTATAACAGCAGGGACAGAATATCAGCTATGGTAGACTATCCTTTGGGCAACATACTTACATGTTGCTGCTGTGCTATAAAATCCAACATGTCACTCCGCTGAACCTTGAAGGCATCGATTTCCACAGCCAAACGGTCAACCTGCTCCTCGAATCTCTGTAAGGTTGGTTCTGCCTCTGTAGCTTCTAGCAGTTCCTGTTGTGCCGCTCCTTTGAGCGAGTTCCGCACAGCCAGGGCCACAAGTCCCATGGGGGATGAAGCCCGCATAGGCGTCATAGTGAAGGGGGAAGGCATATCGAGACTAACGACAGGTTGGAGATCGGGTGATTGAGGCGTCTTTGGTTCAGGAACTGCAGGCAAAGGATTGACCACTGTGTCGTTATCGTCCTCGATGACTACGGATGAGTGCACCTCCTCGTCCATGTCGTCCAATGACTGAGGAGCGACTGCTTCAGTCGATACTTGCGAAGTTGCGTTCTCTGCCCTGGCTTGCTCGAGCTGGAACAGAAGAATGAATAGATGAATAGCGTCAGGAAGCTAGATCGACCTACACGAGAGGCAATCTGCTTGATCTCAGCTTCAAGTCTCCTATTCTTCTCGGCCCCCAAGCCAAGCAACTGTGAGGCTTCCTCCGGCGTGAAACTCGAAGCAGGTTTCTGCTGAGGTTGAGCTTCCGTGGCGAGCTTGCTCCGTAAAGACACCTTGCGCTTGGGGGGCTCTGAGCTAGACTCTGCGGCTTTCAGAACAAATCCACGATGTTCAGCCTCTGAATGTACCAGACAACCTTCAAGTTCTGCTTCTCGGCGAGCCAGCTGAGCACGTAGTGTCAGTATTTCAAGCTCAGCGGTGTCATGAGTATGGGCGTGCGACGCACGCTCCTTCTCTAGTTCTGACCTGAGAAGAGCGATGACAGTAGGATATTGGGTTGCAGTGTCTAACTGCGTGTTAGGTAGATACTGTGATCCCGATTTGTGGATGTTGTTACCGGCCGGAGGTTCTAAGAAGAGAGTACAACATAAGTCCATGTTCTTATGTCAGCCTTGAAGCTTGAAGACGTACCAAGAGGCTCGAGGAGGGAGATCTGTCGATGTGGCCACTCAGAAAGGTCATGGGTAATCTCAACTATAGGTGCACTGTTATGAGTATCAAGAACAGAGCACAAACGTATTCAAAGCATGAACACGCCCTTGCCAGATGTACATAGTACTCACCTCTTTCGATCAAGGCTGTGACACACTCGCGCATCTCATCCCTCTCCTCCTCAACTTTGGCCGTGTATTCAACTAGCTCGTCCATCTTTCTCTTCAATCTCTCCTTTGTTTCCCTTTCGACCGCAAGTTCACGCCTGTGGCGTATCCTAAGAGCGTCCAAGGAATCCATAGCAAGGTTCAGCCGAGACTGCAGATAGGAGGAGCGGGCGACCTGCGCCTGTAGTTGAACTTCAATGGCATCTGCCTGCAATCAAATATGTCCATTGTCATTTATATGAACAACGCAGTCGTTATAGTTACGACGTACCGTCTTCCTTTCCTCCTTTGATGAGGCCCTGTTTAATGAGTTCTTCCGGAAGTTGCTCATAAGTGAAGGAGGCGGCTGACAGTCTCGTTCGCAGTAATTCCTAGGGTCGTGCGTGATAGTCGTTATTGTCGTAACTCTGGTAGGTTATAGGGGTAGATGGATAGTGTGTTTCGCAGGGCAGAGCATGAAGTTGGGCGCAAATAACGGCAGCCTGTGTACATGTTGGAAAGTAGAGCGGCCCAAACCAAAATGGCCGCGGCCGTAGCAATGAGCGCTAAGCGCTTGTAGCCATTCGAGCTGGGGAACGTCGAGAGAATGTTGTACGATGAGGAGTAATGAGGATGGTACACGCCCGTTCAATAATCATATTTTGTAGTCAATGCAGCACAAGTCATACAGCGAGAGCGAAGAATACAACCAGAGTGTCCATATAATTAAGTATCGCAAACTGAAACCCAAGGGCCATCTACGTACGAAAGCACCTCTTCATATCCTTAGTCGCGGGGAGACGCCAGGTCTCCGTTTGACATTGACGGCGAAGCAGCACCAACGGAACCAGTAGTAGATCCTCCCGTGAACATCGCCTTCAAAGTCATGTCGTTCCTCACCTGCCTCACGCGCTCAGCCTCCTCCGCACCACCCGTCATCTTCAACTTCTTCTCCTTAACGAATCCTGAAAGCTCGGACTGGAACTCGTCAGAGCGATCCTGTAGCTGCTTCGCACGGTTTTTCTCCGTAGCCTCGATAGCTTTCAGACGGCGGTCGCTACCATCGGAATTTCCACGCAGTTCTAGCAGGACTGTGCTTAGACCAGTGTGTCCTTCGTCTGGAGGGGGTGGCCTGAAGACCTTCCCGCCGCGCGCTTTACCAGACCCGGTACCACGTAGGGAGATGACTTTCTCGACATGTCCGAACACCTCGACGACGGCCTTGTGATCCTCGAGGAGGTCGCCAAGGAACTCCTCCTGGTGGCTTAGGAACTGCTGCTCCTCGACAATATTCTGCAACTCCTCCTCCCACGTCTTCTTCCACATAGGCTTGACGGTCTGAATGTGATCTTTCAGACTCTCGAGCTCGGCGGCGCACGCCGCGATGTCTGCCTTGATGTTCTTGAACACTTGCGGACGTGGGTTGATGTTCCTCTTCAGCACGTCGTCCTTGATAGCTTCGACAGTGTCCTGGAGCTCCTCCATCTTTGTCAAAACGTTCTGACTTCGGGAGTCCAGCTTCGACTTTCCATCGTTGATATAGGCCCGTGCGCCTCCAACCTTGGCGGAAGCGAGCTCCTTGACGTTCTGCGTCTGCGACCGAAGCGTGCCTAGTGACTCCTTCGTCTGCTTCATGAAGTCGACATAGAGCTGGCGCATGATACCGAGATCGCGTCTCAAGTTCTGTACCTCATCGAACTGAGTCTTCAGGTCCGAGACGACGCGTGCAGAGTAGTCCGACATGACGGAAGCACCAGTCATTTGAGGTTGTATCGAAGCGCCAGTGACTTGGGGTAATATCGGTTCAGGTGTCGTCCTTGGTGTATTTTCCTCGTCACCCGATTCTGGTATGATGCGCGATAGCCTTCTGGCCACATTGCGGAACTGACGGTCAGACGGGCGTGAAGCCTGGGATGACGCTTCGGATAGAGGTTGTCCAATGATGACAGGCGCGGGAGGAGGGAGTGAGTTTCTACGTTGACTCGAAACGACACCACGAAGATCCTTG
The DNA here is from genome assembly GCA_037039805.1 of Irpex sp. M6601. Lineage (NCBI taxonomy): Eukaryota > Fungi > Basidiomycota > Agaricomycetes > Polyporales > Irpicaceae > Irpex > Irpex sp. M6601. The sequence goes on along the minus strand of JAXQGN010000103.1, from coordinate 37,803 downwards.
ATATCTTTCGAGAGGGCTGAGATCTGGAGGTCGATATGCTGTTTGATTTGGTCCAATGCTATAAGAGATATATTGAGCACAGTGCGGTCAACGACTTCCGGGGAACTTACGTTCGATATTCAAGGAGAGAAGGCATTTCTCCTTGACTTCGTCCATATCCTCCAGTTCGTACTGCACGCCGCTCGACGGATCCCGTATGTATATCGCAGGGAAGTTATCTTGCCCAGGGCTATATGAGAACTTGTCCACGAATAGAACTCGTAGCATGGAGAAACTCAAGCCTGGTTCCATCATCACTTTCTTGACTTCCCGACCGACTTGCAAGAACACTGGGAATGCAGAGGTAGGGGGTGTTGTTTCACTGGGGACGGCGGGTAGAGTGCCATTGACAAGAGCAGGCGGTGCGGGTGGTGGGGCAGGCGGCTCTGGTACGTGAGGGGCAGCAGGGTGTGGTGAGGGCCCTCGTGAAGACGCGGGGAGTGGCGGTACGGGCGGCGCTTCTTCCTCGTCCTCTGCAATAGGTGAAGGACCTCTGGATCGCGGTTGACCTGGCCGGGCTCGCTCGCGTTTCCTCGTATGTGGCTCCTCTTCGTTTTCCTCTGTTAGGGCAGCTAGATCTCCCGGTGACGGTACAGAGCTGAATGCCATCGAACGTCTATTCGACGGGCCAGGAGCGCCTCTGAGTGTCCCGCCGGTCATCTTCGATATATTGTACGTCGAGAAACGCTTAGATGCCCTTCGTTCGAGGGCATCACTCTGCTTCAGAGCAGCGAGAGAGCTTTGTACAGCAGGACCATCCGGCGGAGGCGACTCTAGGAACGCTGGGGGCTCGTCGAGTGGCGTGTCTGTTCCAGTCGGTGATGTTGGCTCAATTACGACCGCAGGAGGTGGTGGTGGTGTGGGGGCTGTCGGTGGCGGCGTTGGGGATGAGACTGGACGGTCTACAAGGGAGTATCGTTTGACATGGCTGGGAACCTGTGATGGTGGACGAGGCACGGGCGGCACTTCTGGTGGTGGTGCGGACTGTTCCCCTCTGCCGTCTGACACAGGTGTAGCTGAGGATGCACGAGACGGGGGACGAGGCCCGTTTCCATTTCCATCGGACCAATCCCTCCGAGGATTTGGCTGGACTGGTGTTGAAGATCGCTGAGTATCCGCTGCGGAAACGGCAAACCCTCCAACGAACGGCTCAGATGGATTAGAGCTCGAGCTAACTGACTCTTTCCTCCTTGTTGCAGTCGCACTTCGACGTGATAAACTATCGGAGGATAGTACGTGATCTCGTGCACTACTTCGGGTCGAGTTTGCGGTATCTCGACGGGAAGTACGCGAAGATCTGCTTTCGGGGCGACTTGAAGTAGTACTTCCATCCTCCGCAATTGAAGATCGGCTCTTCTGATCAGACACAATCTCTCTGTATATCGATTGCTTAGCCCGGAGTCCTTGCAGGAGTTTCGTGATAATCTTGCGGACGTCCGGCAAGTATACATCCAATGTTTGTTGAGAAGCATCTTCCGCCAGACAAGCTTCCAGAACGCCTCTCAGTTCGTCTGGAATAGTATTCAACTCGCTGTGCATGCCTTTAAGATCAGTGGCGAGAGAAGTTTGGGGTGTACGCACGTCATGTCGATTCGAAATGTCCCAAACGCAGAGACCGCAGCATTGAAGTCGTTTCCCAACCGTACGTAGACATCGCTAACCTCCACTTCAGTCTTCCTTCCTGAGCTCCATAGCGTCAACGTTTCGAGCAGGGATTTGATTGAGACCAGAAGACGAGTAACGGCTGATTCGATCGCAGGCTGTAGATTGCTGGTCTCAATCGTTGAAATATCGGGTACATCGAGTATAGAGTACATACACTGTGTTGTGGACGACTAGAGCGATCGCTTCGAGCGTGTGATGAGGTGCTTGAAGACGATTGTATGTCTCTTCGAGATGAATGTGAGGACTGCCTAGCGGTTGAAGACATGCGATGTTGGACGCGTGGAGGCACACTTGAAGTCGTGAGTTCCTGTGGAATTAGAGTCGAACCACAAGCTAGTGTATAAGAGTCACAAGGACAGCAGTCTGGTGTTGAACCCGAAGGAACGAAGACAACAACCAAAATCCGAGGCCGGAGGGAGTGGCCAGTCCAATTCCAGGAATGGTAATCCAGGTGGCTGGGGTCCTTGCACATCATCCGCGTCACGGTCATACGCATGCGAGCAAGTCTGAGCAAGTACTAGTAGCACCCGTAATGTGGGGAAAACGTAGGCGGAGGTGTGACAATAGCGGCTAGAAAGTATATGGGGACTCGTTGTACGTGATCGTCACCCAGCCACACTGGAACAGTAATCACATTTATTCAACTTGTGCCACACTCATACGTAAGTCAGATGTACTAGATGTATTTCCGATATTTCGTCGCTCGTACAGAGTCCCAAGTAATTATCCAGCAGGAACTCAAACTACCTGGGGTGTCAGGCCCTTCCACACAATCACGGTCTAGGATATCCTGGCACATAACCACTATGAGGAGTATTCCCCCCAGCAAAGAAACTCTGGGGCCGTGTACTTGGGTGTCTGGGAGGAGGTGGTGGAGGATGTGGGCTGTGCATTAGAGGTGGATCCAATGGATATGTCATTCCACCATAGAAGGAGTAATTAGCGGAAGGTTGAGGAAATGCGGGGGCAGGCATAGCTGTGGGTGGCTGGTAAGCCTGAGGGCGTTGTGACGGAGGAGCGTGGAAAGAGAGTGGTTGAGAGCGTTGGAATGCGTTATTGGAGTGGGACGTGGGAGGAGGTGCTGATGATGTAGGAGAAAGCGTGGGTCTGGTGAGTGTATTCGGTCGAGGAGGCTCTGCAGTAGCTACATCATAAGAACAAGAGGTCGTGAGTATGATTGAACTCGTGCTGTTCAGAGACGATACAAGTGAAGCCAGGCAGACGCACGTTTCTTGATCTTTCCGTTCTTTTTGGCCTCCTTTGCCTCCTTTTCAGCCCTCCTCTGCGCTTCTTTCTCCGCTTTCTTCCGCGCTTTCTCATTAACTTCAGGTTTCTGCTTCGCGTTGCTTTCAGGCACGATCGAAACTGGAGATTCTATTACTGGGGGACGTGCCCTCATACTTGGCCCTGTGCGCAGATTCTCGAGGCGTGGACGTAGCTCTGGCATGTCAATTTTGCTCAGATGCACCGAGAGGCTCGTTGGTGGGGCATAATTTGCATGTTTCGGCCCACTGTCGTCGAGGTTTATTACCCTGGGACCCTTCTTAGCCGTATCATAGATGACATATTGAAACAACTCCTGGTTCTCGTCCAAACCTGCCCAAGATCCGTAAGATACCAAAGACGCGCACGACAGACAGGACTAACCAGCTTTGTGACGAAGTCTTTTCGTATGCTCGACAACCTGCAACACTTTGGGCACTTGTTCGGAAGATGCAGACTTTACTGTAATGAAAAGCATCGCATCGTCCTGTAAAAAGGTTATATCCCGCTGCCCGTATGGATGGTTCGATTGAGCTTACCCGCAATAGCTTCTCGGCATACTCGGCATACTCTTCAGCATTGCCTTCTTCACCTACCAGCACTTCATTTGCCTCACCCTCGCCACGCGCAGCTTGTACAGCATGGGTCTCCGCTATCCTGTCTACGCCGCTCTTTGGCGCAGGCTTCGGCGGAAGAGCGGGAGGTGTCGATGGAGCATTGTTGACGGAAATTGTGTCTGATACACGGCGCGTCATACCGAGGAAACCTGACCTGGTGGTACCAGCCTCGGCAGGGGGCTGCGGTTGTTGAGGGGTATGATACGCCTCGTTCGTATCTTGGAAGGTGAGCAGTGCGGTGAGTATCAGGATTTCGAGGCCTTTGCGGTCATCGATGTCGAAGCTGCCACGTTAAGCAATCAATATGACGAAATCGGGACATGCCGCATGAATACAAGGAGACCTTCACTGGATGAACACCGACCTGTCTCTTCCAAGATAGTGCAGACAGTCATAGAGCACACGAATGACTCACCGATTCAGGTTATAGTCCAATATTTGCACAGACGATGTGCGAATTCTTCCAGATGGCTCCTTCGTAACAGCAACAAGTACTGCAGGGTCTGGTTTACGAATGATATAGCATTCTTCGCGCCTCCATTCGAATTCATGTCTGTAACGGACTGTGTTGATTGTGGCGATGGTACTAGAACGATGAAGGCACTCACGCTTCCCATTCGAATCTCCATTTAAATGTAAGTGTACCAGTATACTTGAGCTCTACGATGTGCGATGGGTTGTGCAACTCGATAACCTTAACCTTACTGGTCGCGCTTGGAGCAGTCACGCTCGCCAACAGACTGTCTGACAATGGTTCTTCATTCGAATCGTATTTATCAGCAATGTCATAATAACTGCTCAAAGTGGAAGAAGCGCACCATAAACATTGATTTTATACTCTGTTGTCTGCACTCTCTGCTTCCTGTAATGCGGATTGTCGGACGGGTCGACGAGGTCTATGATATTCGGGTCATCCCTGTTTTGCTGAAAGTTGAGAGTGAAGAGGTTTGCATCTAAGCTCATCCCAGCGTTGCGCAGGCGTTGAGGTCGTCGTGGAAAGAGAAGAACATAGATTGGCACATAGCCTCCGGCTGAGCGGCGGTGCCTAATTAGCTGTGCATATCGACGGGTAACCGGGGTCCCGCAAGAGCGCAGGCCAAGGCACCAACGCCACAAAGGGAATGGTAAACAAGTCCAAATACGCGAGTATCCGTTCCGAGTAATTTCAAGTTGAACCATCCAGAGAGCAACATTTCGCTATGCTCGATATGTGAGTAACCTTAAGCAATGATGATGCATAATGGAAGCAGTGCTCGTTTGCGCATGCGCAGATGAATTGCAATACTAAAGGTGTGTCGCTGGATAAGGCCATGCTTACTGCACATTGTCTACGCCAAAGGACTAGGTGGCACTGGATGCGAAACTTCCGGGTGTACTATAAGCCCTTCACCCTTTCTTTACCAAGAACATACGCTAATTTCTTCCATACCGACAGTGCCACGCGCCGTTTTCCTCACGGTACCATGCAAGTAACACGGGCAAACAAATAGGCAACAAAGGCCTCTTTAGTTTGGTACTAGGCGTCCTTTCCCCTCGCACCCTCGTGGAAATGACCCTGAGAGGCCGGGTTGTTGCGGTGCGTCGTTTTCAAGTTTCTGTCACACGATTGTCTCAACAGGTGACCCCTTTGTCGCACGTAGGACACAACTATGTTTCATTCTCGCGAAAGTCTTGCCATCATATTTGGATCTTTACCTAGATCCATTGTATCCACAGCATAGTTTTGCAATTGGTAGAGGGCAACCTGCGTAAGACCTCATTTTTCCTGATCGCGGCGCCAGTCTCCATCATGAAGTAGTGACGCATTTCCAAAGGACATTCATCCGAGCCTTTATCTCCCTACATCAACGGCGCTCCCGCTGGTCTCATATAAGGATCCCGCCTCTCAGCTAACCATCATCCCCATCGGACCTTCTATCGCGGTACCATACGTCCAGACTCGCTCCCCTTTCAGCCGTAAGCCCATTCTGCATGTATCGCACAGTCATGTAGTGATTTCGTAACGTTGCACACCGCAGAAATTTACTTGCAATGGCTCCATCGGATAAAACCACTTCTGCTGTATATGCTGACGAACTGTCTTGCTTGAATGAGGGACATGCGATATGGATACCGGAAGGCCCCAACCAGTCCGAAGAAGTGCAACTCGGCGATGTTGGGTACATCAACAAGGACGGCACATTCATCTTCTTGTTCAATGTCGACTTGCACTCCAAAGAGATCGAGGATAGGTGCATGGAAAGGTTTCTGCCAAAAGACATGTGCAATTATTTCGATTTTGACAAGATTCGCCAATTCATCAAAACCTACGACAATTATATGAAACCCAACCTATACTCGAGTCGAACAGTCAAGAAGAGGGAGCTTGGAGGGACGCTTGAAGGGTCCGTACTTCTCTGTCTCCCTTTGGTTGCTGGTGCACATCGTTGACTTGCGCGCAGAGGTATGCCTGCAGCGGCCAACGCCCGGATCAAGCTGAGCTACTCGTCTGGAGATGATCAGGGCGCCGTATGCTGGCTCCCTGAAGTAGGAGTGCTAACGCAAGTCGAATCGAGCGAAGCTCTCAAAAAATATGTCAAGGACAATATTGACGGCTGGTATGAAGAAATCAGAAAGGCCGTCAGCATAAAGTTGGAGGACCTTATTTTCGTGAATGGGTCCATCAAATCCACGTACTATAGGATTGTGACGATTCTTTCCGGGCAAAGAAGCAGAGCAGCAGACATCGGCGCCGGTGTTCCAAGCATCATAGACTTCGGTCTACACATCCGCTTGGTCACCGATAATGATAGTCGCTCCAAAGAACGTTCGATACTTCCTGGCGAAAGACAACTCTTCCCCGATAAAGGGCTGTCTATGTTTCTGCGATATTATAGGATGATATCGCGACTAGGATTTTGGAAGACGCTCAAAGCAAACGCAGGTCCTCACTCCTTACCACCCGGCGAGGATCCCTCTGACGATGTAGCTGTCCGAAGTCTTGTCGACGAGCGGGACTCTGAGGCCTCGGCCACAACAGTAGGCGCCCTCGTTAAACGTCCAATATAACGCTAACTTCTTAGGCAGGCATATCAACCCGTTGATGCCCTTCTGGATTACATTTTTGAGGTACGTAGAGTCAGGAATCGTGGGTATTGTGTTATCTTATGTTGTAATAGGTATGCCCTGATGCAGAACGCGCGTTGGCATGTAACGAAGATATACAAAGTCTATTCCTCGTCAGTAGAGCCTTTTGGCATTGCTCTTATTCCAGTCACTCAACGACGTTCTGCAGGGCGAGGAGCTGCCGGATGATATCATTGCGGCCCTGCGCCAGAAAGAACCGCGCATTGTGGTCGACGAGCGCAAAGGTGGGCATGATTGCACCTTCCCATCATCCACCCCCATTAACGACATCAATAGTTGGAAGTTTGGCTCTAGATGATGTAATACGGCGGGAACGAGTTTACAAGATCATTGGAAGGCCCCCTAGCTCTCTACTTACAGGCGACGATGATCTCGGAGACCCTCCCCTGCGCGACGCGACAGTCACTTTCCGAGATTCCGCTGGTAACGAAAAGACCATTGAGTGGCCTCACCAGCATCTGTCAGATAAGGCACAGCAGCAGGGATCCCTCAAAGCCACGTCCATCTCTCCGGATGGAAAAATCATCGCCGTTGGCTTCGACGACGCTAGCATCATTCTGTGGGAGCTGGCCACGAGTACGGTGGTCAAACACCTGAGCGGACACGAGGATGGTGTATACGCTCTAGCATTCTCTCCGAACGGGACTAAGCTCGCCTCTGGATCTGCGGACATGAAGATCATCGTTTGGTCTGTCATCGCTGACAAGGACGAGGATGGAAACGATATCGAAGACAACGATTTCCCTATCCTCGAAGGCCACGAGCTCGACGTCACCAAGGTCGCCTATTCTCCCGATGGCACTCGTCTCGTCTCGGGAGCGTTAGACGGCGTCCTGAAGATTTGGGATGCGACACAAGGATACGCGCTGCTTCGCACCATCAACAACGTGACGAGCCCTCAGTGGGTGTCCTACACTCCTGACAGCAGAAAAATCGTCGCGACCATGGACCATAACGTCTGCGTGTGGAATCCAGTGAACGGCGCAAAGCTTGTGGAGATGCGAGGTCACGAGGCGAACATCTACATGGTGGATTTCTCTCACGATGGCGCTCGTATAGCCACAGCTTCCGAAGACCAGACAGCCCGTGTCTGGAATCTCGAAACTGGAGAAGAGTTGCTGACGCTGCACGAGCACTCTGCGCCGATCTGGTGTGTCGCGTTCTCCAAGGACGACAACGAAGTGGCAACTGGCTCGGACGATACGACTATCGTCATAGCCGATTCATGGACTGGCCAACGTCGTGCTGTTATCACTGATCACGGCGGCCTTGTCAACACTCTTGCATATTCCAAGAGCGGAGACTGGCTTTGCTCCGGGACCATGGAGGGCAATGTTAGGTTGTTGGACGCTCGTTCTGGAACGTTTGTAGCGGAATACCAGGGTCATGCTGACAAGATTAGGAGCGTTGCGTTCTCACCGGAGGCAGACGCTATCATAACCTCCTCGGAAGACGGTACGATTCGTACCTTCAGTGCTACCGACATCCTTCGCATCAGGTAGTTCAGATGATGTGTTGACGATCCTCCTGAGGCGAACCCGGATGTTCTGGAGATGTGCAAAGATACGCCAGCATAACTCTTGTACATTAGCAGTTTCCATAAATCCTTGTCAGTTTCGATGAACAGCTTACGCAACAGAGTGTTCCTATTATACAAGAAATATAGTACTAGGCCTATGATTTCAAAGGAGAACAAATATACTTGTCCAGATTGCTTCGCACCTCCTGGCGCAGCGACGCGTGCCTAGCGATATAAAACTTGACGCAATCATGGCATAGCCCAATATCCGCACACTGTCTCTCAATCTCCTCATCCTCCGGCCGTAGCGGATCATATAACCGATACGGACGAGCCTCTGCCGTACGATACTTCGCAAGCAGAACAGCCGTCTTGTCCGCACATGCATCAGGCGTGCGGCAGTTCACTGGTGGAGCCTCTGGCGCGAAGAGGTTCATACGAATGTTCGCACGGGCGGTGACCAGCAGATTCTCTTTCCCTTGCAAACACGCAATGAGATCTGTAGGGGACAACCGCTCGACGGTGCCGTCATCCAGCGTGCGGCCGTTCACCAGCGTGTCGAAGGGAAGCGAGCAGCAGCCGTACAGTGCAGCGAGGTGAATGTCGGGAAGGTCCATCGCTCGTGCGACATTGGCTATGATGAGGTCCTCGTCGATGGAGTAAGATACGAGGATCGTACTAGCACCACTGGAATCACTGTCTGTGCGACACGTCTCGTCCCAACCTGCGATTTTCTTGGGGTATCGCCTGTGTAGCTGCTGTATGGCCTCCTCGCGGAGCTCCTCGACCTGATATTTGGTTCCGAGTGTAAGCATTCTGTGGACTGTAGGCCATGCGGGACCTTCGTCTTCTCTGTAACGATATCTACAAACGATGTTTCTGATTAGCAGTGTGGCATACAGATAAGACGAAGGCATGGCATACTTCTCTCCGTTATATATGGAGTCCATGAGCAAAGCGACATCTGCAGAGGAGTCTAAGAGACGCACGACAGGCAGACCGTCGATCTTCTCTTCAGAGTCTGGCTGCGGCAAGCTCAGCAGATCTTTGAAGAGTGCAGACTTGCGTGCTAAGACGCTCCGGTGGACTTGGAACATTGTGTCCTCCGCCACAACGATGAGGTTCCCGTCCTCATATGATAGAGTCTCATGGCGGACGAGAGTTTTCACCTCCACACCTTCCTCTAGTGTCTCAGTGGAGGGTGCCACTGGTGCCTCGTCAGGCCTTGCGGACGGTTGAAGTTCGGAATCTTTGGTCGTTTCTGACTCGGACTCGCCGTCAGGCCTGCCAATGGATTCCGTGTCAGACATTGAAGTAGTGATGAAGATAGACAGAAAGGTTATCTTGTTCCTCGTACGAATGGTACGGTATTAGGAAATAGAAGGCCACTTTCCCACCGTTATAACAGCGCGCGTCTTATTTAGGGGCTTACGCGCCACTGTTAAGTAGTGTCTCGCACTCATGATCAGTAACTTGGCTCGTTGCCATCGATATACCTGACGTTTTTCACTTCTTACTAGGGGCTAGAAGGTGATAACTTGGCGCATCAACGGCGATTCAAGTAAGTGGTGTCGGGCCTCGACGCTGCGATATATACGACGAGGCCTGATTATAGCGTGTTGAAGAGGAGGTACCACCAGGAATCCCCATTCGATGTCGGAACCATTCTACTATGATTATATGGACCCTAACGGGGACATGAAGCCGAGTCCTGAGCAGATCTCTCAAGCTGCAGGAGTATTCAGGCAACTGTTCTACTCTAACTAGAGCCTAAAGCTACTCGCATTTATGCACGCTTTCCCTTTCACGGATCCTACTCCCAAACAGCAAGCACTTCTCTGGCTATCCGGGTTTCCACTAGCGTTGCTAGATAGTGTTACCGATACAAGGTGGTACGAGTCGTTCAGGGTTTTGGCCGCCAGTTCTCAATACGGCCAAGTTGCGACGGTGGGATCGGTACGCCAGCATAATCTGATTTTCTCTCTCGAATACCGGTGCTGACTCGGCTGGACGTGAATGCTCAGTTGTTGTTTGAGATGTCTATCCGAAGTTTACTAGGATTTATGACAATTATCGAAACAGACTTGCCAATACTTTCCAGCAATGCTGTGGACGGTTTCCAGGCCTGTGGAAGCTTTTATGGGATTACCGAGATATCATCTTCTCTACCTCATTCAATATGAGGGCCAGAGGAGTCGTTCCAGATATTGGAGCATTGCTGGGTCGCTATATGGATGTTTATCACGATCAAAAGTAGGTGAAAGGTCTACTATGACAGTCTCGCTCGGTATAACTCAACATCTTGCGAGATATAGTTCACAGCGGGTGCCACCTCTTGCGTCATACGCCGGTCAAATAGCGTTGCACTTTCTCGTCAATCTAGAGGAGTACCGCCCGCCGGATACTACCTTTTTCTCGCCGGCGACTGTACTCTTAGCTCTCTTCGGAAGAGAAGGCGAGGGTGCACTACGGCGTAACCATTAAGTTTCTACGCGAAATTGTCCCTAAAGTAATTGGCGGCGCGAGGGGGTTCGCCAAAACCATTTATCGGAACCTTGTGCGGGGTAGACTAATGTCATCAAGGAGAGTTTCAGTGTACTCTCGGCGTCATAGGGGTGTTACTCGTATGTGGACCGCCAATGAATACCTCTATCTACGAGCGCAATCACGAGGAGGCCCTGTTGGCCTTGGCAACGGCAGCACAGCGATACGAATGCTCCGGATGGTTGGATCAGCAAGCGGACCCGGACTATGGGTCGATGGATGATGCTACCTGTAAAGAGTTTCTTACTAGTAAAGTCTACGCGTGCGCGATCTTATCATGGTTGAAATCGACATCTAACATATCCTCTCAGCGGTTTAACGATGACTTCTGATGAGTCAAGAAGCGTTGAACTAATGGCACTTGGCATTGTCGAGAATACATTCCACTTAAATTTCACACACATCGTCTCCCGATCGATTGTTGCTGTTTACGAGGAGAATGACAATGACTTGAAAGGTTCGTACTTGCTCCTTTCCAAGGAAGTGTATATATTCATAGATCCTTACTCAGCCGTCATTAGATACTTTCTAAGAGCCTACAATCTTGCCTCCGTAAACGGAAGGGGGCGATATCACGAGAGCCGGTATCGGTGGCGTAGGTACTGTTACCTTCATCGCATACTTCAGGTCTACTGGTTACCTACTCTCCGGGACATCCTTACGACCCTTCGTTCCTATGATCATTCACAACAGGCTCAAACACGACAGTGCGGTATTCCCTTCAAAGTATTCTGAGGAAATGGAAGAGCCTTGGACGTGCCTTTGATCTCAGTGAAGATTCCAGAGAAGATGATACGGGTCTAACAAGCTACGTTACGACAAAAGAGCTGAGTCTGGGTTGCTTTTTCACCGAATGCCTGTGCTACGGAGAAAAACCCCTTCATGGAGTTCGGCGCGTCTGTAAAGGATGCTGGTCGGTGTACTATTGTGGCAAGCAGTGCCAGAAGGGGTAAGTGGCCGTGCCAGTACTCCGAGCTACTAACTCTTATCATCCCTCAGAGACTGGAAAGCCGATCACAGAAATGTCTGCACCGGAAGGACTACTTCCATCGATGCCGACAGAGCGCAGTGACTTGTATGCAAGAATTCAGCTTTCGTAGTATACTCCCCAAGACAACTCACTGCTCATCTCCATTCTTCTTCTTCGGCCTCCTCTTCAATGAGAACAGACGTCTCCAACTCGTCGGGCTCTCCCCTCCCCTGCCTCTTCCTCTTTCCTGCACCACGTACCTGTTACGTCCCTCGCCCACTTCCTCACTACCTTCCTCTGCTCCATCATGGGCCGAACGAACCAGTAGGTAGAGACGCCCTTCGTTGCGAGGCTTGTGTACGCATGTGTTCTGCGACAACGGCCGCCTCGATCCCGGGCGGTGTGTTAGTCGGGTTGGAGACCCGGGAGTCTTTCGCTGATAACTGCTTTCTTCGCACCAGCAGTAGTCGCCTGCCGGTGTTTAAGCTTCAAGTTTCGTGTTAGCGTCAAGGAAACCTGGGCTCTCTTTGTTACGCTCGGAGAAGCACATACCAGTACCACTGTCGTTGTCTTTGTGACAACTCGAGGCTTGCACTTCACACTCTTACTTCTGTACTTTATCTGACTCGGTCCGCCGAGGATGCACGTTCAAACCAACTCGCAGTTTCAGTTCAACGTTCAGCTTGCGCACCATGCCCGGGATGTTCATTCTCAAGATACCTGGGTACTGAGTAAAATAGTATGATAGTAATGGAGCGAAGACCTTGACGAACTAGTAATGTACAATGTTTCTTTCTTCTCTTGTTCATATCACGCACCTAGATCCCATCCACAGATACCTACTCACCCACCCAATCAATCGAACCCATCCTCTTCCAAGCCCATCCCACCGCCAAGATCAACCTCCTCTACGCCCTCTCCCTCCTCCTCCACATCTTCCTCACTTATACCCAAACCCATATGATCCTCACCACACGCCGCCCCATTCGTCCCTCCTTCATCCTCCTCTCCCTCAGTTCGCGATTGATTTGAAGAGTGCAGGTCGAGGAAAGCAAGACACCCACGCATACACCCCCTCCAAAGCACAGGTACGTCCTCGTGCACCGCTCTCCCCGCTATCGTTCGCACCCACTCGAATCGCTGCTCCGCTGGGTCCACGAACACCGGTCTTGCATGTCGCATAGCATGTACGGGAGACATGCACGTCCCAATCCCAGAGTGCGTTTCTTCTTCTAACTCAGCGTCATCACCTTCGTCGTCGTCTCCATCACGCACACTCGGGCCAAAGACGTCCTCCATCTGTGACCGAGTCGAGCTTCTCCTCGCCCGTTTCGCTGGCGATGCTTGTACATGAGCTTGAGGCTTGTTCACCGCCGCGGGTACACACGCTCGGAGAGCTTTGACGACTTTATCGGGGTAGTGGTCGATATGGGGGAGGGGAAGCTCGTATAGAGCTTCTAAACGTGTACGTGGGCGGGTGCCCGGGTGCGAGTGAGCATGGGGCGGAGGATCGTGGGGTGAAGAGGGCAGTGGGGGATGGGAATTTGGCTGGTCGAAGGGGGCGAGAAGAACGCGCAGACAAAATTCCGTAAGCGACGAGATCTTGTAGTTAACAATGGTCTCTGATACTATCGCGGTGCGCTTGGCAGTTGTTGCTGTTGCTTCGCGTTGAGGTGGCTGAGCCATATTATCAGGAAGGGGAAGTGAGGTGCGCGATGACGACGCTGTTTCTCCGTCGGCTGATGTTGGTGGTGATAGCCAGGGATTATGGTCGACCACGAGTACATCGAGCGTCATCTCCAACATCTCCGCAGGCAAGTACTTGAGTTTGTTCCGTGCCACGTTCAACTCGCGCAGATTCGTAAGGAGGGCGATCTGAGGGGGGATGTGAGTGAGGGAGTTATTTCCTGAGAAAAAAAGCATTGGTAAGCATATGTCCTCGCTTCGGGACTCTACACTCACGCATACTCAACACCGTCAGATTTGACAGAGAGAATAGCTCCACGGGGAGCTTCGTAATGGCGTTGTTGCCCAACAGGAGGTTTACTTCGCTCGTGAGAGATGCCACGCCTGGCGGAATCGGGGCTAAGGACTCTCGCAGTGTCATAGAGGTCGCTTTGGCCAACGAGTGCACCTCGGGAGCGGACAAGAACGGCGCGTTCTTCCGACCGGGGAAGGTAACAGAGCGTACAAAAGGCCTGATTCGAGGACCTGCTGGGGTTTGTGCTTGCACCGCAGTTGTAGGGTTATTCTCCTTGGACGGAAGTACCACCAACGACGCCAGATCGGCAATGGTGGGTGGTATGAAGGACAGGCCAGTACTAATCAGTCCTTCCTGCCTGCATTGGTTTAGTAGACGTCCGATTAGAGCAATAGATGGTTGTTACTGTAGATCAATGAGTCCGTCCGCGGTGTCGACCGCAGTAGTGATCGCTGCGTCCCATATATGCTTCTCCCTCTCGAGATGACTCTGTGGACGCAAAGGACGTTTGAAGGTGGTATCCTCATCGTCACTAAGATCGATAGCGGCGAGTTCGTCGCGTGAATCTGTCGATAATGACCGTTGAGACGACCGAGGTGGTCCGAAGAGGAGTTGGCGAGGCGCGATGGGCCTGCCGAGTGTCGCGTCGGTTATTGAAGAGCTGGTACTTGCTGTGGAGAGTGCGCGTGTATGTGAGTGCATGCTCACTCTCTTCTTGCGAGGTGAGAGACTCCATGCACTGCTCCCGTGCTCTAGGTAAGAGTCAGGCTGGCTGCGCGGGTCGCGTGATCATACAGACTTACCTCGCACATCCCCGAACACATCCTCATCGTCACTATAGAACGCATCTCTCTTCTCATACAGCCTCGGCTGCTTCACGGCTTTAGTAGACGCAGCATACGGATGGGCTGGACCTGGGGACACCGGAGGGGAGAGTGAAACTGGTTGTAGTGCTGGTGAGGAGGGCGGAGAGGAGTCGATGGGTTCAAGAGCAGGAGAAGACTCTGGCGACGAGTCCTGATACGCGTGTAATGGCGAAGACGGCGGGGACGACATGGAAAGAGGAAGAGAGCAGCATTCCCGCCTACCCGCCCGCCGTCCAGGTTCGCGGGGAAATCCGTATCACGCGACTGCGTTTATAGTGCTTGAGGTTGAGCGGCTCGGTTTTGTGGTCGTTCACCATGGCCAGTGGCTAGTGGTGAGGTAAAGGCGTAGAAATAGAAACCCAGAATTGTAAGTGACTTAGTATGAAAGTTTGTATCTTCCTCTCGGCGTACTAATCTCCACAAAGTAGTTGGCAAAACAGCCCTGGTGAGGCCAGTCAGGCTCTTCATGCCATATTTACCCTTGCCCACCGGTGTATACTCCATGGATAGCGCAGCAATAATGGCTCACAAAAGTCTTGATAATAGCGAAGGTCCCAAGTTTAGAACCGGCAGATGCGCCCTAATTTCACTCGCCTACAACTTGCGGTCGACGAAGTCTAGGGCTTCCGCACGACCATTGCTGATTATGACACTTTATTTCCCGGAAATCAATTGACTAACTCCTGGCCTCTCAATGTTCAGTATTCCCAGATGCCATCAAAGATACGATACAAAGCGCATGTCACCCAATTCGCCGGCCTCCATTCGACGGATTCCACGTCAACTTCCCTTCCCTTTGAGTCCGTGATGAGACCGAGAACCTCGATCCCTGAGTCCTCTGCCCGCGGAGTATGGTCAACCGTGTAAACTCATGTATACACGTTTGCTCTTGCAGGAACGCTTCGTTTGACCACAAATTTCTCACGCCTTCCCAGTGCATCTTCGACAAAAGCTGCCATCACTGGTAAACAGGTTCGAGGTCTTGAGGTCACCGATATTCGAAGGCGCAGTCGTAATGTCTTGCGAACCTGGGAATCTCATGAAAACAGCGAAGATCTCATGAAAACAACGAAGGTTTGAGTTCGAACTCCCAAACGCGTCCTAATTCCACTCGCCCGCAAGTTGTGGTCAAATGTATTGACGTTTGGCGACTAACGCGCGAAACAACCATCGAGATTTTCAAACGGCGTCCTAGGCGTGCACTATCATCAACTGCTATGAACTTAGTAGGTTGTAAGTGCCAAACCCTATCCTATCTTTCGCGTGGCTGTGGATACTTGAAATGTCATTTTCAGGCAAACTTGAGGGTCACATGAGCCTTTTGGTGTCGAGTCTTGATCAGATACCATAGGAGAAACCATACAAACAGCACGGTGCGAAAATCGCCGGCTCTTCAGTTAACGGATTCCCCATCAAGTGTACTCCGTGATGAGACCGTGAACCTTGGCATTTACTCAGTATCCGGATTTTTCACCGTCAGTATCCTGCGGAGTATGGTCGACCGTGTAGGCTTGTGTGCGGATATTGCGGCTCATCTACCTATGCATCATTCATACTCAAGACGCGAACACTTCGTTTGACCAGAAATTTGCCTTGAACGGTGGGTGAGGCGATAACGTATAACCTTCATTGGGCATTGACTTTTTCTCGACCAGATATAAACGTGCTCAGGCAGCTGGGTATGTGCAGCAAGACAGCATGTCGCAACAGATCCCCACTCCTCCTTCAATCCCTTTCATTGGCCATGCTGCCACTCTCGAGAAAGAGCTGCCACTGCATTCCCTCAACCTTCTTACCAAACAGTATGGCGAGATCTTCCAGCTGAACATGACGGGTGGGCCGTCGTTATGATCTCATCTTCAGATTGGCCAGCTAACCAAACACACGTACACAGGCACAAAGGTCGTTCATGTCAGCACCCAGAGACTCCTACACGAAGTCTCGGACGAGAAACGTTTCCGCAAAACGATGTCTACTATTTCCTGGCAGGTTAGGAACGCAACAGGTGATGGGTTGTTCACGGTTAGTTATATACCATCCTCTCCTCCCATCCCCTACTATACCACTGATTCATAATATCGTGCAACGTATGTCATACTCATAGGCTGAGGTGCCGAAAGAGCAGAATTGGTTCATCGCTCGTACGTGCTTCCCACCCTAACTTGCGTTGTGTCTGGGACGACCGTGTGACTTATTAACGTTCTCTTGCGCCGACCGGCGAGAAGACCGCATCCTACTGCCTGCATTCAGCACTATGAACGTACGCAACATGTTTGACGACATGCTGGATGTTACTTTGCAGCTCACTACTAAATGGGAACGGTGAGCCTTTCTGCCTCCTCCTAAACCTGTGCGCGCACACTAGCCTGAGTCTGATGCACACGTCCTTGACCACTTATAGGTTCGGCCCGCAATACAAAATCAACCCCTCCCAAGACTTCACAGCTCTCACCTTCGAAGCGATAACGCTGTGCGCTATGTCCTACAGGTACGTATCTTTTCACTGTTCATTCTCTCTTTGCTTTCCTAACCCCATCCTCACCGAACGTATTTGCACTCCAGGATGAACTCATTCTACATGGTGACGCCCCTCCTGGAAGCTCTCATTCAAACCATCTCACTCACTCGTACCCCCTCTATCAACAGGACGGACCACACCCCTTTGCGAAATCCATGTCGGACTTTCTCACCGAGAGTAGCAGCAGATCGTTGAGGCCTACTATTGTGCAGAGCATGATGCGAAGTACCAACGCCAAGTACGAAGCCGACATGAACACGATGTTGACCTACGTGAATGACAGTACGTGCACCTCTCCTATAAAGCTAACATCCGTTAACTGTTCGATAGTTTTACAAGATCGCAGGGCAAACCCAAAAGACAAGAAGGATATTCTGAGTCTTATGATGACTGGGAAGGATAAGGAGACAGGGCTAGGCATGTCGGATGACAGCATAAAGCGAAACGTGAGTCTCTCCCCGAGTTGTCTTTGAGTTTCTTATGTTCTGTGTATTCATATTCGTTTGCCTTACAGATGTTGACGTTCCTCATCGCCGGTGAGTCACTGGTACATGCACGTTGTTTCTCGTTGCTAACTCCCGACTCTAATGACAGGCCACGAGACTACATCGGGTGCGCACTAACAAAGGCTTCATCCTAGTTCTACCCATCTCACGGTTTGCTCCATGCACAGGTCTCCTATCCTTCGTCTTCTACTACCTGTTGAAGAACCCCTCAGCTATGCGTAAGCTCCGCGAAGAAGTGGACACCCTGATCGGTGAACGTCCGATGACCGTCGACGACGTCCACAAGCTACCATATCTCATCGGTATGTAACATCTCCACAAACTTTCCATCCTCAAACGGCTTCGTCAACTTCTTTTATTGTGAATGTAGCTGTGCTGCGTGAGACCCTGCGCCTCGCTCCTCCTGCTTCGCTGAGAGCGGTGACACCCCTCGAGAACACGACTATAGACAATGGGAAGTATGCCGTCGAGAAGGACATCACGAAAGTGTGGTGCAACATCTACCAGATCCATCGTGATCCTGCTGTCTGGGGACCCGACGTGAGTGGCCATTCTCATTGTTCGTGGCCTATGTATTCTGTACACTGACTGATGTGGGTTGGGCAGGCGCTGGAATTCAAGCCGGAACGTATGCTAGATGGAAAATTCGAAGCTCTCCCGGTATGGTTCAATGCACAATGATACCTGCTAAGGACACTTAACCGTTTGATATATGGAACAGGCTGATGCGTGGCAGCCATTCGGATACGGCATGCGCGGATGTATCGTAAGCGACCTCCTATTCCCCATGCCTACTTGTCCTGTACTAACCCCCAGGTTACCCAGGGCCGCCCCTTCGCATGGCAAGAAGCGCAAATGGTCATCGTCCACATCGTCCAACGCTTCGACCTCGTCATGGACGACCCCAGTTATGACCTCAAGCTCGAACAAACGCTCACCATAAAACCCAAAGACTTCTACATTCACGCCATCCCGCGAAAGGACCGCTCAGGCATCGTCGCAACGCCCTCTTCCACTCTACTCAAGGACCGTTCGAACAAAGTCAGTCGTCCGTTATCGTCGACCGACCATGAGCACAAGAAACCATTGTACGTCCTGTACGGATCCAACACGGGTAACTCAGAGGCCTTCGCTCAGAGGATCGCGTCCGAAGCTTCTAGTCACGGCTTCCACGCTTCCATCGGAGCTCTCGACTCCGCCGTCGACCATCTCCCCAAAGACGGACCCGTCATCATCGTCACAGCCTCCTTCGAAGGCCAACCGGCGGACAACGCTGCTCACTTTGTCGAATGGGTTTCTGCCCTCTGCGGCAGTGAGCTCGAGGGAGTGTCCTACGCTGTATTCGGGTGCGGTAATAAAGATTGGGTCAGCACATACCAACGTGTTCCGAAGCTGCTGGATGGTGTGCTTGAGGAGCGAGGTGCACAGAGACTGGTGGAGCACGGTGAGGGCGATGCTGGGTCCGGCGAGTTCTTTGGCGCGTTCGATACGTGGATCGGTGGTTTGTGGGAGACTCTCTCAAAGGTCTGCATTATTCAAGTTGTTGTATTGTTCTTGGCTCTTGCCACTGCTAATTTTCCAAATCCGTGCGTCGCAGCATTACGGCGTCACTCTCGCAGGCGATACCGTTGCGTCCGGTATCGAGATCAAGACACTCGATATGGGGACCACTCGAGCTTCAGTCCTCCGTCAACCAGACGCCGCTCTTGGGACTTGTGTTGTCAATCGTGTTCTAACCGCACCCGGAGCACCAGAGAAGAGGCATCTTGGTATGTTTCAGGCGTGGCACAAACCAACTCAGACGTCACTAATAAGCTCACCCTTGCGTTCAGAGTTCGACCTTCCGGAGCACGCGAGCTATCACGTGGGGGACTACCTCGCAATGTATGAGCTTTTCCTCTATTTGACCTACCACGTACCAACTATGTATATCATTAACCATAGCTTGCCTCTGAATCCACCTCGCGATGTGTCGAGGGCTCTCGCGAGGTTTGGCCTATCGGGAGAGCAAGAGGTACGACTACACTCATCCTACCTCACCTCTTCCACTAACGACTGCTCCATACTAGATTACTATCACCACGAGCGGCCCCTCTCCACTCCCCACGAACCGTCCAGTCTCCCTCTCAAACCTCCTCAGTGGCTACGTAGAGCTCTCCCAGCCAGCCACCACACGCGACCTGCGTATCCTCGCCCAATCCGCCCAACCAGGCTCTCCCACCCAGAATGCGCTCACGGCCCTCGCCGAACCAAAGACCTACTCTACCAAAGTCCTTGGAGCGAGGCTCAGCGTCCTGGACATCCTCGAGGCCCACGAAGATCTAAATCTCCCCTTCTCGACCTTCCTAAGCCTCCTCCCGAGCATGCGCGTCCGCCAATACTCCATCTCCTCCTCCCCACTCAAGAATCCTACTCGTGCGTCTCTCACAGTGAGCGTCCTCTCCTCCCCTCGCCCCACCACCGACAATACGAAAGATCAAGAACCCTTCCTCGGCGTCGCATCAACCTACCTCGCCTCCCTCCGCCCAGGCGACAAACTCCAACTCGCCGTGCGCCCCTCCAACGCTGCATTCCACCCTCCCTCCGATCTCACCCTCCCCCTCATTATGCTCTGCGCCGGCTCTGGACTGGCGCCTATGCGTGGGTTCCTGGAGGAACGTGCGATACAGAAGGCGTCGGGCAGGGAGGTTGCGAGGTGTGTGTTGTTTTTTGGGTGCCGGAGCCCCAGTGAGGACTTTTTGTATGGAGAGGAGTTGAAGAAGTGGGTGGAGGAAGGGGTTGTTGATGTTAGGCCTGCGTTCTCGAGGGAGGAAGAGAAGTCGGAGGGGTGCAAGTATATTCAGGAGTGAGTGCTTGATCGACGTCTGCTGAGGTTCTTTCAGAGTTGCTCATGTTTGTTGGGGATTCAGTCGACTTTGGAAGGATAGAGAGCTTGTTGTGGATGCATGGGATAAAGGGTCGAAGGTGAGAGACTCCTTAACAATGTAATGGTAGTACGAACTAACATTATGGACATTTATTACTCTAGATATACGTCTGTGGTTCTGGAAAGATCGCCACTGCGGTCAAGGCGACACTCGTCAAGATCGTCCAAGAGCATCGTCAAATCGACGCTGAAACTGCCACTGCTACTTTCAACAAACTCATCCAAGGCAGGTTCGCTACTGATGTTTTCGAGTGACCACGTACACGGAATACCGCGCAGAAGAACCAGGGATAATACAAATGGTTTACTCTCACATGTAAAAGAAATCGAGATCACGCTTAGCAGATGATATACAGCCCACGTTTCTTAATCCAGATTCTTCAAAGCGTTCGAGTTACAATCCTTTACACGCTGTTAGTACCAGGTACGTGAGTATACGTCAACTTCGTTGATGGTCCGACGTGCTGAAAGAGGGATAACCGATGCTGTTTCGCTTCGTCATGTAGAAGACATGGACGTTGCACTCACTGGCAGAATCACACAAAGTTATACACAGTCAACGTTTCATATTCCAATTATTCGAAGCATTTGGTTTACAATCATTACGCGATACTAGTACAATTGCAAGGTACGTTTGAGGTACACTTCGGCTTCATTGATGGTCCATTACGGACGTGCTTAGAGAGCACCCTTGTCCTCGAGGATGGAGCGGGAGTGCTCCTTGGCCTCCTCAGAGACGTTGGGGTCTGAGATGACGATTAATATTGGGAAAATTCTCAGACGTTGTAGAGTAACTCACTCTTCAAGGTAGCCTTGTGACCGCCGATGACGTTGCCCTCGTTCTTGGGGCCACCGGAGGACTCCTGCTGAGCCTGGACCTCGGGGTCGTCCTCCATCTCAGCGATGACCTGGCGAGAGTGCTCCTTGGACTCCTCAGAGTTACGAGGGTTGCTGATGTTAGCCTAAGAACGCCGTGTGTTCAATTTAAACAGGTAGCAGACGGGGATGTAAGCAAAGATGCGTACCTTGTGGCCGCCAATGACACGGTTGACTTCAGACATTGTGATGAAGAGTGGTTGTGTGGGTGAAGTGGTTGAGTGAAGTTGTGAATGCGAGTGATGAGAGGCGGTGATTGCTGAGGATTTGAGAGCAGAATCTCGAGGGTTTATATACCTTTCCTCGGCCACCTCTCCTCCCCTCTTTAGCAAATGAGCTCACTCAGGCTGTCAGTGACGATTCTGACGCCACGGTGACTTCAACATCAGCACTTTACGAAAACCGCTCCCTCGCTTGCGGACTCGTCTCCACCAGTGTGCAATGGATCGCCCCAGGCGAAGGCAAGCGAAGTTGGCGAGCCCAAACGTACTTTACCGCATTTGGCAACGGTGACTTCCTAAAGAGGATATGATGTGATCACTTCCGCCTAGGTTTTCTCCGGCATGACGATATGCGTGCTCTCAGAATCGTTGGCTGCGCTCCCTGCCGCCCTTCTTACAGTATTACCCGCCGATGTCTACTCACTGTCTGCAACATCCCGAACGTCGTAGAGACAAAGGGAAACTTTACGCCTGGTCGGCACAGATGTGCCGTGCAGCGAGTGTGGCTGCTTCGCCTTGTGCGTGAGGTAAACTCTCGATTTCGAATTTCTTTCCGTCGGATATGATGCAGTCAGCCACTGTCATTGTCGTCAGCTTCTCGTCACTGGCGGTCATATACTATCGACCATCGAGGCAGGTGGTGCGCGACGGCGTGCACTAACGTTAGACGTGGTTATTCGCGTCCACGAGGACTGCCGAGGTTCGATTCGCGCCCGGGGCATTTTAATTCCTAGCGTGTGCCACTCTTGCAAACGCGAATCCCAGGTTCGACTCGATGGATTCGGTCTGAGGAATGCATGCACAAACGAGGACAGATGTTGATGGTTGTTAGTATGGGACGCAAGAGGCAAACGTGAGAGAAGAGATGGTTGACGTCCATCATATCCTACCGGATTTTGGACGAAATGTCGAGCATTCCGCTGTGTACAGTCACTGCGTAGCGAGCCTGGTGACAGTAGACTCCTATAAGCAACAGAGGCAAGATACCACACAGATATTGCACGAGAACGTGGTCCCCAACCTCCCAAGCCTAGAGTCCAAGTAATGCCCCAAATACTCACGCGGTAAACATCGCCGAAGTAGAGACTGAACGTCAATGGACAGCGACTTCGAGCCATGACGGTTACCTGGTCCTTGCAATTGCTAAGCGTATGGTTTCGACCTAGTGCATCATACCAATGTTTCGGTGGGAGGTGTTTGCCAGGCCTGGATAACTCAAGCCACCAATCAACTTCATCACCAACCAAAAATATGTGGCATGGTATTCCAAGCAACCGGGTATACGCATAACAATATATCCATGGCACCCTAAATAGTCCGTATATGCAACTCGTCGCTGGGCCTTCTCCGTCGGTGTCTCGACGTGCGCTCGAACTCGCCGCTCTCAAAGTCGAACACGGTGCTGTCCGCGACTTTTTCGAGTATGGAGGCGACGAAGGCGAGGTGGGCGGGGTCTGAGTTGAGGTAGTAGTCGCGGTCGGCTTTGGAGCGGAATGTGACTACGAATGCGTGCTATAAGATTGGTAAAGGTGGGTATTGTTAGCATGTATTGGCTGGAGACAAGCAGAGGGCAGGGATAGTGAAAGACCAAATGAGTAAATATTAAGGACTTACTTCGAGCCCTTTGCCTCTTCCCTCGGGAGATGTAAACGACCCTCCGTCCAAAGAAACGATATACCGCGAGCCGTCCGGCAAGCGACACGAATCCTTCAACGCCAAAAACGCGGACGCGACGTCGTTCTTGGTCGACTGAGACAGCGTAGGCTGGTATCTGAACATGACCATATGTACGATTGCTCCCCTGTCAACAAACCAATCCGTCAAGTCAGTCTGAATTACTCGTGAGAACCACAACCACCAAAATTGTGTACGCACTGTTTTGGAGGGAAGAATGACACTGAGGAGCCTTGCCCTGTGAAGGTAGTGTATAGCAGGCAGACGGTGGTGAGTGTCGTGAACGCAAGTCCGAGTTTGATAGCGAATGGCGAGTGCAGGAAAGACATGGCTGAGTGTGTGTGAAAAGTCGCGTCCAGTTGCTTTTAGTGGTGTCTTGTCGTGAAATATAGATGTGAGAGGTTAAATAGTGGCAAAAGATAGGGAGCGCGGTCCTCTGCGCATCGACACCAAGCAAGAGGGTGTGCTGGGTGTTGGGTGTTGGAAGAGGGTTGACCGTCGTGGTCAAGGCCAAACCCGTCTGTCGCGCTTCCCGAGTGCCATTTCTGCCTCGTGTTCACCGCGAACTCACGTCCTAAGGCTTACGGACCGACTGTCGGTGCTAAAAATGAGATCCAATAGGAGATAGCGTATGGGGTTCTATTAAATAAATTATGCGAGTGAGGATGAGAAAAAGGATCTGTACAGCACTTGACTAGAGCTACAGTCATTCAGTAGGTATGAACGAAAAATACATGGTGCAAGAAGTAAGTCATATAAGTCCGTATATCACGCAGGCGAGAAGATCACCGCAGCAGCATTAACTACCAGTATGGTCTAGCCGAAACCACGAAGGCACGAGCCTCCATATCCTCACCCTCTCCCTCGTCGCCCAAGACTCCAACGCCCTCGCACACGGCTCGCACTCCGAGAACTCAGCACTCTTCAACTGGCCGAGCTCCTCAGCAACATACAGCGGGTCCGCACACCCCTTCTCCCGATCGAACAAGTAATGCTGCGTGGCCAGCTGGACGAGCTCCGAGAACTCTTTGCGGCAGGCCATGGCGGATGTGCAGGAGGCGCGTCGGCGGTGGGCGTTGATCATGCCTCCGGAGGGCGAGGACGAGCCTGAGTGGGAGTGTTGGTTGATAGAGCGCATGGAGTGGATGAGAGAGGTGACGCATTGTTGGGAGGCTTCTTTGCCTAGGGTGAGGCGTTGGATGTCGGGGAGGGACATCGTGTTGGAGTTTGTTATGCTCCGGAGGGGCTCGTCGATCGTCTGTTCGAAGATTTGGGAGAAGTGGTAACGGGAGAGGTCGTAGAATGCAGAGGGGAGGAGAGAGGTTGCGTTGACTTCTGTGGCCAGGTTTATGACGTCCTGCGAGTAACATTGACATCGATGATTTCTGGCGTATAAGCATTCGTTATCACTTACTATAGGAGAAGGATAGCGAGAGCCGTGCGGTAACCCAGTCTCTACCTCCTGCAAGCTGGCCACTTCTTCGCGGGCGTCCCAGCCTTTCAACGTAGAGGGCCACGCAACGCTTAAATGGCTAATAGCCTCTTCTCTCAACGAATCCACCGCATACTTGGTCGCCAGCCGCAAGATCCCAGAAACCACGCGAAAGTCCTCTCGATCGTTCTCTCCGAAGGCCGAGCCGTCGTATATCGCCACAAGCAAGTTAGCCAAGTCCTCTGCGGAGTCGTGCAGCACAACCAACGGACATCCGTCCACCGTACGGTCGGCTGTAGACCAGTCAGATGGTGCGGGGCCGTCGGTAGAGGTTTGAGGGGTACTTGAGCTGGAGGCTGCCGGTGGCTGGGGTAAGGAGAACATGTCCCGGAAGAACTGCGACTTTCTTGCCAGCACAGACGTATGTACGCGGAACATCGTGGTTTCAGCTTGCAGAATTATCGATCCGTCCGCGAACCACAAATCCGGATGGCGTGAACAGGACACTGTCTCTTCATCCGTGGTCTCTTGCAGATTGACAGCTTTAGAAGATGCGTCTGTGGCCGACATCATGAATGTCGAGTGCTCGTTGAGAGAAAGGTCGTAGGTCTGTCATCAAATTCGTTGCAGTGCAAACGGAACGGGTGGCACTGACATGAGGCCAGGGCGATCAGGTCCGGCAAGTTAGGCGTCACCGTACTGACCGTTCGCAGTGCCGTTTGATCCTGTCAAAGTGGCCAATGATAACAAGCAGAGATCGTCAGAGATATTGCACGGGATCAGATGTCAGAGGAACGTACCTCAGGATACAAGCTATTTCGCCGATAGGAAACTTCTGGCCACGAACGTGGTGGGAGAAGGAGACCTCCCTTTCAGCTCGGTGGAATTCCCCTAGGATCGCCTAATATGGCATGTACGGGATTTGCCGACACAATTGAATTTGTGCGTCTATCAATACTGCGGCCATAAACTGAACGCCGACCTCCGTTGTTAACCATAACACTTCACACTTCACACTTCACATCCCACAGATAACAGTAGAGAATGGGATGTTCTGGGTCTACGTCGAGGGCTCAGACTTCGTGGTGGATGATGCAAACCGTATCGGCGGACATACCACCGGGTGGTTGACTGCTTCGAATTCGTTACTGACTGTAGAACCAACCAGGCTGACATCCGCATACCTCCTGTATTCCAGGTGCATTTAGAACGCGGACTCGTACGCTCAGGATATCCTTGTCCTTCGTCTCTCCTCTCTCACCTTCTCTGCGCCACCTGTCTCTCCCTGCTTTGCTCACTCGCTCTTCGCCTTGCTTTTCCTAGCCTCAGCAATGTCAGACACTCTCATCCGCGTCGAAGGTCTCGCGTTCTCCGACTTCTGGTTTGCCGACGGGAACATCGTTTTAATCGCTGGCAAGTCAGGGTTTAAGGTTCATCGTGGACAACTGGAACGTCATTCGGAGGTGTTCCGGGATCTGTTTTCTATTCCTCAGCCACCGATACAGCCACTCGTCGAAGGGTGCCCTTGGGTCGAGTTGTACGATCATCCAGCAGACGTAGCGTGTCTACTCACTGCTTTATATGATGGACTGTAAGTACCCCTCCGCATTTGCTTTGACCAATCGGTCGTTTAACATCCGTATTTTTATCGCAGTTACTTCCAAAAGCCAAACGCTCGCAACTTCCCCATCATCGCAGCCGTGCTTCGTCTCTCCACCAAATACATGATCGACCACCTCCGCGAGCGTTGCATGAGCCACTTGAACTCTGACTGGCCTTCGACACTGGAAGAATGGGACGCACGGGAGAAACTCGCCATCGACGCCAACGGCCAATACAGCCCTCGAGACGCCTGTCCGCATCCCATCGTTGTCATTCAACTCGCTAAGGAACTTGAACTGTCGCACCTGCTCCCCTCTGCTTACTATGATCTGTCACGCTACGGTCCCCGACGTATTGTCTCTGGATGCCCGGACGTCAGCCTCGGACTCAAGCATAAAGGCGTCAAGGATGACGACGCACCTTCGCGAAAGGAAGGTAAAACCAACTTCCTCGGCCGGGCGGAGCTGCACATGGTCCTACACGGTCGTGAAGCAGGCCAACGGTTCCTCTCGTCGTTCATCGAAGCCGAACTCACTGCTCGTCCCATCTCCGACGACTGCACGAACAAGCACCATGAAGACGGCCGTGTCTGTCGCGAGTCGTCGTATTATGTCATGCTGAACGTACTCCGGGCCATAGGGGGTATCACGCATGGACGAGACGCCGATCCATTGTTTACGCTGATGCAGACGGTGGAGATGCTCTCGCGCACGGACTTCACGGATGGCGTCAGGCGATGCGGGTTGAAGATTTGTGGACCGTGTAAAGCGGACTTGGCAGATTGTGCGGGTCGTGCTAGGAACCACGTTTGGACTCTCATTCCAGAGTGGTTTGGGCTCATGGATTGCGTCACACCACTGGCAAGCCCCATTGAAGACTTGGGTGTGCAAATGTCGATGTCATCGGTTTGAGCAACGCTTGTCGCTCTGTATTTACTCTGCTGTATCTTTGGATTTATAGGTTTTAGTGTATTGCTTACCGCATAATATTTATTGGATTACATTCCTGCCAATACCACATCTTGGTGAAACATCCTTTCCACTTTCGTTGCTTGAATATCTTATATCCCCGTCAGATTTATTCTATTATTATAGGGCGAGCATAGATAAATAAGAATTGGTCCACTCATGGAATCCCGCCCGTGGCAGACACAACAGGACCCTCGCTCGTCACCCCTTCGGTCAGCCGGTCTCCAAAGGAGTCCAGAAGCTTTTTCAACTCTTCAGCCTCTTCGATAAGCTGTGCGACGCTTCCCTCACCGGGCTTTACGGGCTCCGGCGGCGGGGGCTCCTTAAAGCTCTTCTCCGCTACTGCGCGACTAACGACCTCGGCCCAGGTAGTACCCTCCTTCTTAAGCTCTTCTGCAAGCTCGTCCTTAATTCTTCGGCAGGTGCCTACACCGTCATAACCGAAACTCGTATAGATCTGAACGGCGGTGGCACCTGCACGAGCGTATTCCAGAGCATCTGCGCCGGAAGTGATGCCGCCGCAGCCGAAGATTGGAACCTCAGCAGGAAGCAGAGCGCGCAGTGTTCGAAGTGCAGCCAAAGAATAAGGCTTCAAAGGGGGCCCGGAGAGACCACCGGTCTCCACCTTGTTTGCTAGAGTGCATGTATGAGCGATGTGGAGCCAGAGCTGAGGAGCGTGCTGCTTACCACTGAGTAAACTGTCTGGCCTTCTAATAGTTGTATTGCTGACGATAACACCGTCGACGCCACTGTTGCGTACTGCAGCGGCGACATCAGCAATTTCGTCTTCTGTCAAGTCAGGCGCTATCTTCAAGACGAGCTTCGGCTTTTGAGTCAAGTTGTGAGCAGTTACGACGTCGTCTCTGGCTTTCAGAACACCAGAGAGCAGCTCTTGCAGGAGACTTCGGCTCTGCATGCCTCTGGACTTTTTGTCAGCTCATACAACAGAGACCGGCTTTGAGAGATGTCCGTACCTTAGGCCGGGCGTATTCGGACTCGAGACATTCACAACCAACACATCCGCATGCGGCGCAAACGTGCGCACACCAGTGACAAAGTCGTCTATAGAGTCTGGTGGAGATGACTTGTTCTTGCCTAGGTTAACGGCCAGCAGAGCATCTGTACGTAACGACGCCTTTTCATCGGGGGTTGGCTGGTGGAACCTGGGTATCCGCGCCAGCAATCGGTTCAGAACGGAGACGTGGCCGTCGGATGGGAACCCGTATCGGTTAATGACTGCATCGTCTTCAAAAAGACGGAACATCCGTGGTTTCGGGTTACCATCCTGCAAACGAACTCTTCGGTCAGTCAGAAGAATAGCGTTGAGGATAAGCAGGGTTACAAGCATGGTCACTCACCTGAGGCTTTGGTGTGACGCTCCCAATTTCTACCCAGCTAAAACCAAGATTGAAGAGGCCTGTGGAATACGTTCGAATTCGTTCCTGACTATTTCTCCGGCCAACGTACCATCAACAGCCTCTCCGTTTTTGTCAAAGCCGGCCGCCAGTCCAACAGGGTTCGACAGATGAGCACCCCAGAGCTATTCACGCCTCAATGTGAGATATTGTCGTAAAGACATGCGGAATGGAGCATACATTAAGTCCCAGAGTCTCATCGTCCTCCTGCAGGTCCCTCGGACTTAATCCGCTCCTCAATACCTTCACCGCGAGTTTGTGTCCCGTCTCCGGGTCCAACGTATGGCGCACAATGGGAGTGAAGACATAGCGATGTATAGCGGATCTGCAGTCAAAGTAGTACGCAGCAAACAGACCAGTAGAGACCACGAAGACAGTAGCGTATACTCCGTTGCGGACAGAGTTGGAAGCTGAGGTCGCTGAGCTTGACATCTTGCGCTGGACCGGTACGCGCACCAACGACGTCCGTCCAGCAGGCGCAACTTTGCCGAGACGTCCAAGTTGCATTAGTCTGAGACCACTCATATTGCTGGGCTGGGCCAAGAACTGGCGAGGTAGGATGTGAAGGTGGTGGTGGTACGGGTTTGACACACAGCAAGTCCGGGTCAGCGGCGTTTATATATTTGTAGGTACTGGATGTGGACTCGAGGCTTTCGAAATATTTCTCGACGAGGTCTCGTGCATGCTCGACACATGTTCGGTGCATAATGATAGCTCAAGAGCTGCAGACTGTATCTGACGTACTTCCAACTGGAACGTGGGTGTACGCCGTGCAGCGGGGTGCTGACACAGGACACGCGCAAATACACTACTACTGAAACCGAGGTTTAGCATACCAATCATTGCGCTCTGCCGCAGACGTTTCTGTGACCGGCTTTCCAGTCTCTGAGGAATGATTAGAGATGTTGATTCGGAATACTGGTGCGGTCACTTACTTTTTCTGACATCGCTTGCCACAATAGTATACCGACCAGCATCCTTTACAAACGCGCCGAATCCCATGAAGGGGCTTTTCTCCATAACACAGACATTCGGAAAAGAAGCAACCCTGACCCAATTCTTCTGTAGTGACGTAGTTCGTAAGACCCGTATCGTCTCCTCTAGACTCTTCACTGAGATTGAAGGCACGCCCAAGATCCTTCCATCTCCTTAGGATATCTTGCAGTGAAGTACGTGCCGCTGCACTCAGCCCTGCTTGTGAGTGACCAGATTCGGAAGGACGAAGAGCCGTGCGCATGTCCCTGAGAGCAGGCAACCAGTAGACCTGCAGTACACGACGAAGGTAACAGTACCTACGCCAGCGATCTCGGTTCGTATGATAATGTTCCCTCCCCAGCCTGGCGACGATACTGTAGTTTCTCAGAAAATAGTTGATCACCTCTAGGTAATAGTGCTCAATAAACGACGCCCTACACAACGACAAGCGAAAACGAACCTTTCCAGGAGTCGTTATATTCCTCACAAATAGCGACGACTGACCGAGCGAGGATGTTTGCGAAGCCAAAATGGTACGGATTATCTATAACATCACTCGCCGTTGGTCCCTCTTCTCCGTTCACCGTCAAACCACTAAGGAGATATGTCAGACCACGATGCTCATTGTGATGCGATAGAATAACTCACGCGTGGACGTTGAGAAACCCTTTAGCAACATTCATCGACCCACAGTTCGGGTCGGTTTGCTCATCCAAGCATCCGTAGCACTCATATCGCTGCGCCGCGGTTGCCAAAGCCAGCAGTATCTCCGAGTGCCCTCCATCTGCGTCCATTGATGGCCCCAATAGGAGTAATAGCCCAATCACATTAAGTGTACACTGGAACATTCCCGATATCATTGGCCTACTCTGAACCAGATTACGACGAATGACCTTGGCGAATCCTTTGCCTCCACCAACCATCCCAGGGACTACTTCCTGTAGGAAAGAGGACTGTTGGCGAGATTTTGGATCCCGTTCAAGCACGCCAAGGAGTATATACCCTGGCGTAGCAACGGTATTCCCGCCAAAGTCGTTCGGATGAACCATAAAGTGCAACGCCATATGACCAGCGTATGAGTCAAGAGGAGGCGAGGTCTCTAAGCTGTATTTTTCAGAGCGTTCAATGATGCAGTATTGATGTTCGAAGAATGAGTATTACACTTACGTTTGCATGCAATAGATATTACAATAACGTGCCAGCAGCTCTCCAATGCGTGTCATAACTCCTCTGGTTGCTGTGTTGAATTGGGCAGAAAACATGATAGCTCGAGAATACCATATAAGCTTCCACAGGCCTGGAAAACGTTGACAGCACTCCTGAATAAGATCGTTCGGCGACGACCCATCCGGTTCAATGATCGTCATAAAACCAATCAAGCTTCGAATAGACAGCTCAAACAACAACTGAATATCCACGCACACCCAGCTGATCAGCACCACTCCTGACTTAATAATAATAAACTATACCAGCGTACCGATTCCGTCGTTGCAAAGTGACCGAACTCAAAATCCGCAGCCATATCTTTGAATGACTCGTACCATCTTTCATCGGTGAGACCATCTAGTAACGCTAGCGGAAAGCCGGATAACCAGAGTGATTTTTGTTGTAGGGGAGTAGGATCTTCGAAGGGGAAAGCGTACATGAACGCGAGTAGCTTCCGGTCCTCCTTAGAGAGAAATAGTTGCCTGTATACTCCTGCAGCTTCCTCAGGTTTCTCTCGGAACATTATAACGTGCTCGGGATCTGGTCTCAGGCCCTCGTCGTCCACATGTCCATCGTAGGGTAATCCAGACATCGGGATTAGGCCGCTACACCTGCAATATACCACAATCAGATTTTTTCACATAGTTCGTACAGTCTCGAGATCGAAGAGCACTCACTACTTCACAATTTGAATATCTGCCGTGTGCGTGTGCCAAATGTCGACCTGCAGCTACTGACAAAACCCGAGCCTCTAGTGTATTGGTAGGTAGCGAGTTGCGTTACTGATCGTGAGTGCGAGTGTCACGTCTTCAACTTGAACTCTAATGAAATTGCCACCGCCCCGCGTACGAGAGCGACATCACGTGCCAGTGTTCTTCAACGCCCAGTAGTATTGCTCAATCAAGCGATAGAATACCCTGACGGCTACCGGACATTGTCATTAATTGTGCAGACTGGCAGAGTGTAGGCGGAGGTGAAAGGGCATGAGACTTCAGGACAACAGATCCGGAGGGTTGACTGCCACATGTCCAAGAGAATACTAGTAAGTTGTCGTTCAAGTTCGGAACTGCCAGTGGCTCGTGTGCTCAGGAGTCGAGTATGTCAGGTGAGGCGAGGCGACTCCAAGCCTTTAGACACTCTGACTGGCGGGAGAGAAACTTCACAACAGCGCTCAAGGCAGATTTCAGCGTTTCTCAGATTTTGGCCATTGCCTGATCGGGAAGGACATCAGCTCAAACTTCTAGATCGCGATCGATGATCCTACGCTCGAAGCCGCATAGTATGCACCCTTAGCAAAGTTACTGTGAGGTTTAGCTCAGTGTATCTTGCGATAACAAGCTGATGACGACAAGTCGACTTCCGCATGATCTCGTGCCTCCAGCCCAAACATCTCCAACTTGGAGATGCTCATACTAACAGCCGTTGTCAAACATGATCAGAAATTGACTCTGGCTAGATTCCACCCGTATGTCTACGAGCTACGTCCGCAGAAGCAGAGCGTCCCCCACATACATTTCTGTGACCCAATAACCAGTCTCTGCAAGAGGTTCAAAACAGGCAGCGTAGAACGGTGAAGGGAGTACTCACTTTTTCTGACATCGCTCGCCACAGTAATATACCGACCAACAGCCTGTACAGACTCGTCGGATTCCATGAAGGGGCTTTTCTCCGTAACACAGACATTCTGGGTAGAAGCAACCTAAACGCAATTCTTCGGCAACGTAGCTCCTGAGACCTGAATCTTTCTCCCTAGAGCTATCGCTGAGATTGAAGGCCCGTCCGAGGTCCGCCCAACGCTTCACAATACCCTGGAGTGAGTCCTGACTAGCTGGATCTGGACCCGATTGTGAATTTGACACGTGAAGGGCCGCGCGCATTCTGGCTAGACTGGGTAGCCAGTGTAAGTACTTGAAGTATGCGACGAAGATAGCAGTACTTGCGCCAACGTGCTCTATCTGTATGGTAACGTGTTCTTCCTAAGCTGGCAACGGTGAGATAGGCATTCATAAAGTGTTGGTAGACTTCTGTACTGCGGTCATTCCATGCAAAATGCGGCTGAGATGAGTGAAGACTGACTTTGCAAATTGCCCCAATTCTTCTCACAAGCGGTCGCCATTGACCGTGCGAGGACATGTGTGAAGCTGAAATGATACGGATTATTTACGATGTCGTTCGTCATTAGCGCGTGTGCCTCCTCTCCTGCACTTGCGATCAAACCACTAGAAAGATGACCTGAACTTAGATCTTCGTCACGAAAACGGAGAAATTTTACAGCTCACATGTACACATCGAGGAATGGTTCAGCAAGGAATACTGGGCGGCGGTGTAAGTCCGTCCACTGTTCATCATCGCATCCATGACATTCATACCGCTGCGCTGCCGCTGCCAGAGCCAGCAGAACCAATCGTCGCCCTCCATTCCGTTCAGGCGTGACCATAGGAGGCACCCACATCAGC
Organism: Irpex sp. M6601; assembly: GCA_037039805.1. NCBI lineage: Eukaryota > Fungi > Basidiomycota > Agaricomycetes > Polyporales > Irpicaceae > Irpex > Irpex sp. M6601. The sequence goes on along the minus strand of JAXQGN010000103.1, from coordinate 4,438 downwards.
AACAGCCCTGTCGCGCTGAGTGTATTCTGAAACTGTTCTGCTGTGGTCGGCCTACGCCGCACGAGATCACGGCGGATAATTCTAGTAAAACCCTTCAAGTTTGCGCCGCCTGTAACGGTAGGGACTACTTCGTTTAGGAACGAATGCTCTCTTTCCAGGGCAGCGCGGCCTTCTTGTTTCAACACAGACATGAGAAGGTATGCCGGGTCACAGTGCGTGGTTGCGTCGGGATTTTGGGGAATGACTAACAAGTATAATGCTATATGGGCCACATATGATTCAAGGGGCGGCGCCTGCGAACTGCGTCTTGTGTATGAGGTTCAACTTGCTATAGCTTTCAAGAGATATTTGTACTTACGATATACCGCGGTAGATCCTACAATAACGCTGAAGCAATCCTCCAATATAGGATCGAACGCCTTCATTTGCCACGTCGAATGAGTCTGACAAGACAATGTCCCGATAACGCCATACGAGCTTCCACATGTAAGGAAAATGTTGGAAGCATTGCTCGAAGGCCTTGTTATGCGTCAGGGGATCCGGGCTTATGGCAACCATCAACGCAAGTAAATTCTGGATAGCTAGAGCAAACTGTATCTGAGGTACATATATTCCACTCAATCAGCCTCATGCCTAGCGAATAGTTGCTTGCTGACGCACCGATTCGATCGTAGCATATACGTATTGGACAAAACCAGAATGTGTGGCCATATCGTTGAATGACTCGTACCACCTGCTGTCGGTGAGGCTTTCTAGGAGCGCTAATGGAAATCCCGACGACCACAGTAGCTCTTCTTGTCGAGGGGTACGATCAACCACAGGAAATGCATGCATAAACCCGAGTAACTTGCGATCGTTAGAGATAAATAAGTTCCTGTATACTTCCGCAGCGTCTTCTGGTCTTTCCTGAAATAAAGCAACGTCGTCGGGGTCGGGCTCCCAGAACTTCTCACCAGTCCATTCAGGGATGTCGGGGATTTCTCTACTGGAGGACATTGCTGTCTCTACGTCTGTTTTATCATGTCATCGCTTCCTCAGCATTGTCAAAGTATGGACCTACTCACCGGTTCGTATTCGAATCGCGGTCTCCAACGACGGTCACGGTTCTAGTTCCCGCCAAGAATTGGATAACCCCGGGGTCTGGTTTGTGGAAGATTGATGCCACGAGCAGCGCTGCATCATATCATTGAGTCACACGACTAAGAAGCAGATAAATGGAATGGCGGTTGGCGTACGAGGATGACAGCAAATGGAACGTTTGAGAGGAGCGGAAGGCCGGTGAGAAACTTGGCGCTACAGTAGTGAGTAAGAACACGCAGGAATTGTGACAAGTGATCAGTAGTTGAGTAACGTTAAAAGATGACAAACACAAGAGGTTGGTCAGAGCGCAAGGTAAGTGGGATGGGTGGCGTATTCCAAGCTCAGGTACGCATCTGCCGTTTGTTATATACAAATATTCTGCTGGTGCCACTCCGTGGCAGTCGCGCAGCTTACTGACCCTACAACAAAGAAATGAGATAAGAAAATAATACAAGGTGCGTCATCCATGTACATACTCACGTCCGAATTACGCTTCGGGGCGGTACTGAGTGGCACACGACTGACAGTTGTGGCGATTGAATCCAGCGCCTATCCACAGTACAGTCGGCGCCTCGGATGTCATTACTTGTGAGAAGAGATATCGAATCTTGATCGACCCCGTTTATACTTCGTATCTGACGAAAATCATGGGTTGGCGAGTGTGCGATGAATACCAGTTCAAGCAAGATGACTGTTGTGCTAGACCATGATGATGATGCCTGCCGACTAGGCGCCCTGGATCGGACAACATCGACCAATTGCCCGAAGCGGAAAAACTACCGTAACGATGTCGACTACCGCCATGACGTCCACCCCAATCCCATCTCGAACTCAAAGTATTTACATATACTCAAGAGCAAAAACTTTGTGCAGGAAACGTAGCTGAGGATTGTAAGAAATCATTCCAACACTCCAAGCGGCTTTAACCGACCTACGCGACTTATCAGTGCACATTTCGACTGTTGCGAAATGGAGGCTGATTGCGCTCATGCCATTTGCAAGTGGTCGGCGTTTCTCTTCGTCTTTCATGGCAAGAATTGGGTAATAGGACAAAATCGAAAGGAGCTGAAGGTCATCGGTATAACTTTGATTATAACGCGTGAGTTGATAATTTGATATGAATCATACTATGGAAGTACATTGAGGCGTTGCTAACATTGTCCAATAATGGAGTAGATGGTTAAGGAGGATACAAAAGAAGTGGAAGATGAGGTATAGTAAGGGGAGTGATACCATTAAACGTCCACGTGGAGGAGGTCGCCGACCTTGAGGTCTAGCAAATCGCCTGCAGTGTACTCGGTACGGCGCGTCATGTCCAAGTTAGAGGTGTCGATGTTGAGCAAGTCTCCCACGCGTACGTGGGCGAGGTCGACATCGCTGCGCTGGGTAAGTTGGCCGAGGTTGACGTTGAGAAGATCACCAACGCGGACGTGGCCTTGACCGTCGGTTCGCCTGTGCAGAAGCTCGGAGGTATCGAGGTCAAGGAGGTCACCGACACGAACGTGGGCAAGGTCGATGGCGCGGCGGCCGACTCCGACGGAGATGAAAGGAGAAGAGCCACCGTTCCCGCTCGATGAACCAGATCCTGAACCACTCCCACTGCCGCCGTTGCCGAAGGCGTTGACATCGAGGAAGGGGTTGTCGTCACCACTGCCACCAGAGCCATTCGAGCCACTGTTACCAGCACCGACGGAGATGAATGGACTGCCGTTGCCTCCGTTGCCGTTGCCGGTGTTGCCGTTACCGTCGCTGCTACCGCCAACGCCGACGCCGATGAAGGGCGCATATCCGCTCCCGTTCCCACTACCATTTCCGTTGCCGCTACCGTCGCCAGAGCCGTTGCCCGAACCGTTGCCCGAACCATCACCGCTCCCATTGCCCGACCCGTCACCGCTTCCATCTCCGGAACCGTTGCCTGAGCCATCTCCATTGCCAGAGCCGTCACCACTCCCGTTACCGGATCCATTGTTACCGCCAACACATGTACCCGTGTTGTTGTCGAAACCGGGGTTACTTGGGTAGCATGGGTAAGGCGTATCGGAGTAAGTCCCTGCGTGTGCATGTCGCGTCAACAACAGTTAAGGTAAAGTCAGGTAAAACGATACGTACTGGCAGCGATGGCGTTCAAGGGGCGAGCTTCAGCTGGGTTATAGGCGAATAGCGCAAGGCAGACTGCCGCGGAGAGAGTTGCGAAGGAGGAAGTGAATTGCATGTCGAGTGATTAGAGTCGAGGTATGTGTCGATTCGTGTTGAGAGATGCTGCTGATGAGACACCCGAGTGCAACAGATGCTTGAGAGAGTATGAGTAGACGTAAGAGTCGTAGAAGTCGTAAGTCGTTGTTTGTGAAGTTCTAGGAGGAGAATGGGAGGCTTTATATACTCGTATCTCCTCTCCTGGCACCACACAAGCACTGACGTATGTCTCTAAAAGTTTGTCCTTGTGCCTGCGGCTTGTGGCCTTCAAGAACACCTACGTCAACAGAATCTCAGGCACGCTGCATAGTGTTGGCTATACTCAACCTTTCGTTTAGCGAGAGGATGGACGCGTCGGAATGGAGTCGATGTTGGCACAACTTCAGGTGCACGATCAGGTACAAGTGAGGAGCACGTATAACATCACCCCTTGTGCCTTGCTCATGCTTTCAGTATATGGTTATCCGCCCGTCGCGTGGATGCAGAATTTGCCCTTTGGTGCCGCCAAAGTGCATTAGAGTGCATTCGGTCCAGGACGATGGCGATCCGGTGAGGAGGACGACGCGTCCCAGGTACACAGAATCGTAGAGTTGATCGGTCCAGAGCGTGCCTTATTGCGCAAACACTGAACTTTGTTACCAGTTTAGGACGGATGTTACGAATATGGATGCGACGGAGGTAAACTGCAGAGACGCGCCAAATGCGGATGTGATCGAACGTTGTGGCACTGTGGTCATCCAGGACTCCAGTTAATTAACGGAACTGGAGAGAAGATGGAGAGGACAGGGATGCACCGTCGGAGGCATGCAGCGAGGTACGTGTCATTGCAGCCTTTTCACCACCGAAGTTCTACATTGTTTACGAGGCTCCCAAGACTTGAAGCTATGTTTTGGCCCTCGACCTACGTCATTATCGGAAGGAACCATGTCTCCAATATTGCTGCCTGACCCTGACGTACCTACCTTCTCTCACTTGAGAAACATGGGGACTCCGAACGCTCCCAGTCACGGTCTCCGAAGTTGCTGGCCACAACGGGCAAAACGCCACAAAGTTCCAATTTCCGTATCGGGTAGTATGGCTCGGCAGTTGTACTCGCTGGCGTCAAAAGTATGTCCAATCGTATTTGTATGCTTGTGACGATGCTCAGCAACCGGAAAACCGTCTA